>PVLA01000232.1:249661-439782 GCA_004027455.1 Hydrochoerus hydrochaeris
TTTTTTTTTTTTTTTTTTTTTTTTTTTTTTTTTTTTTTTTTTTTTTTTTTTTTTTTTTTTGTACTGGGGAATGAATTTGTGAGCTTGCGCTTGCCAGGCAGGCACTTGTGCCACTGAGCTAAACCCCCAGCCCCATGACTAATTTTCTTATATTCGTTATATTTCATATGTTTGTTTTTGTTTTTGTTTTTGTTTTGTTTTGTTTTGTTTTTTGTGGTAGTGGTGCCATGGATCAAACCCAGGGTCTCACACATACTGAGAAATCCTCTACCCTGAGCTGCAGCTCTGAACACTTAGTTTTTATTTTGAGGCAAGGTCTCCTTACTGGCAATCCTCCTGCTTTACCTTCCATAACAGCTGGGCTTGTGGGTGTATACCACCACACCCAGCCCAATTTTACTTCTTTATAAGTTAGAAGATGTCTTGGACATTTTAAAATGTTCTATATGAATTATAGAGGTTAATAAATCATCTGGACACAGACCTTATTTATTGAAAAGGAAAACTCGGTGAGTGCAGTGAGAGCCCTACTCCCTTCACCTACTTCACTCTCTCTTATTCACACTTTAGCCCTCAAGATCTTCCCCATCCCCTCTAGTCTAGGACATTAATTCATCTGACTTCTTTACCATCCAATATAAAATCACAAGAATTACAAGACTAATTGCTTGATCACTTGTTTTTCCCTCTAGATTCTCAAAGTTTATTCATTATTCTCTTGTATCTGGTTCACAACAGGTTGTCAGTTATGCAAAAGGTCACTTCCTACCATACTGCAAATGGCAATATTGTTTTCCCACTTACTGTTTCCTTCACAGCCAAGAAAGACAGGTGCACCTTTGCACACTGTCTTAATCCCTAGTTTGTCACTGTACTCAATACCATTAGGTAAGTTACAAAGAAAGGTTTATTTTGGATCACGGCTCTTGTCCAAAGTTCAGGAGCCATATCTGGTGATGACTTTTTACTGGCTGAGTCCCAAGGCAGCACAGGGCATCACATGGAGAAATAAGGAGTATGAAAGGCTTAGCCAAACTGTTTTTTGTACCAGACTCATTAACTCCCATGTGCATTAATTCATTAATCACATGAATGAATTCATCAGTTTATGAAGGTAGAGATCTAATCACTCCTTAAAGATTCTACCTGGTCTCATCTCTTAGCATATCATAATAGGGATTAAATTTTATCATGAGTCCTAGAGAAAACAAATTAAAGGATGCATAGCTAGCTTCCATTGAGCACTATTTGATTCAATTTCTCTGCTTTTCACTTCTTTTCCTCCAGTCCCAGGCCTCCTTAACTCACCTACAGTTAAGTTGAGGCTGGGAGGTACAAACAGTTCTATTCTTAGCCATCTGTTTGATTGTTCTGTTTAACAGAAATTCTCAGGTTTTAGTATGCTAGACCTTGTCACCAGCGTTTCTGATTCAGGAGTTTGAGGTAGAGCCCAAGAATTTGCTGGGTTTGTGTCTGTCTGTCTGTTTCTTTTTTTGTGGTACCGGGGACTGAATACATGGCCTTCATCATATGCCCAACTCATATATATATATTTTGGGGGCGTATCAGGGATTGAACTCATGACTTCATGTTTGCCATGCAGGCACTTATGCCACTGAGCTAACCCCCTGGCCTTAAAATATATTTTTAAATAGGGTCTCACTAAGTCATTAAATTGCTCAGGCTAGGCTCAATTTAAATCTTTTTCCCTCATCCTGCAAGAATGCTGGGATTACAGACCTGTAACACCACATCTGGCTAAGAATTTGCATTTTTAATTATTCTCCTAAGTGATGCCAGTGCTGCTGGGTTGGAGACCATACTTGGAGATTCATTGATTGAGTCAAAACACATTTCAGTCACTGTTATCTCCATACTAGCAACTTACCACTCCAATTGTGAGTTTAAAAATATTAATTTCCTGTTATAAAATAGTTTCAGATATCAGGATGTAGCTAGAGTAAATCTATAAAACCAAGAGGCTTCTGGTTATATCCCAAACTCCTTAAGACAAATCTGACTCTGTCCTTAAGGTTACACTGGAGAATCAGAGAGCTACTTCCTCTGGAGCAGCCAAGATGGGACCTAGCAAGAAATGGTACTTTTTAGGTCCTAGAGGTCACTCATACTTATGTAAGTCTGCTCAAAAATGATGTCTTTCTCTTAACCCTGCATGAATGGGTCTTCACAGTTTTAACAATGTCAGCTAAATCTGAAGACAGTTCAATGCATCTGCCTATTTATTACATTTGTTATTTAGTTCACATTTAATAGATGTTATGATTTATGCTTCTATTTTATTTTTATACTGAGAATTGAACCTAGGGCTTTGCAACTGCTAGGCAGGTACTCTACCACTGAGCTACATCCCCTGCCCACAATTTTTTATTGACTGACAGGAATACAGTTCCTGTCATGGTGTGGCATTAAAATGTAATATTTTTTGGCTGTTGCATGTGTACTTTTCCTTTTTAAAAAATGTGGCCTTTTAAAAATTATTGGTCAGATTATTCTTTAACTCTGGCCATACTTACCTAAGCAGCTACTTGTGTTTCTTCTGTGTCTTCCTTCAGGAAAGGGAAATTTATAATACAGTAATATTTTTGAATTAGCAATTAATGCTATTTCAAAACCAGGCCAGATAACTCTCAAAGAAGGATTTGTGCTACAAAGCATAACAGGAAAGAGCCATATGGGGAAGGGATCCATCTTAGGGACTTAGCAACAGAGGGCTACTGAGAGTGGAAGAGGGATTGAATCTCCAGGACACATGACACCACAAGTCAGCTCCTTTTTTCTTTTCTACAGCTGATTGAGGCCAGAATGAGCACTTTAAACCAAAAAAAAAGGGATTTTTATAAAGACCAGTTTCCTGAACACCTAGATTTGGGGCTGAGATTTGTATCTACTACACCCACAAGCTCAATAATTATTTTTTATTGTCTAATAAAGTAGTTTCTTAAATTGAGACTTTGTGGTCTTCTTTCCTTAATCACCAAAATCATCCTACTTTGTTTGAAGAATAATCATCCTACTTCCTTTTATTTCTGGACAAAACATTTTGAGCATACAAACTGCATAAGTAATTAATACCTGTGAACTCACCATTTGGTTTGATAAATACATTTGAGATACATTTGAAGTCCTCTGTGTTTTTCCTCAATCTCATCTTCTAAAGAAATATCTTATGCTATCTACATCAACAAGCTTCTATAAGCTTTACCTTGCTTGCCTTAAGGTTCATATAAAAACTGTACTGCATATCCTTTTACTTTTTCACCCAAATTATGTTGATACATACTTATATGGATACATATAGTTCCAGTTTACTAACTTGTAGGAGTATACTACAGCATTCTTAGAATTTTTCCAATTAATTCCAATATCATTTTCAAAAGTTTTCTTCTGCCCGGTGTGGCGTTGCATGCCTGTAATCCCAGCACTCAAGAGGCTAAGGCAGGAGGATTGCCATGGGCCAGCCTGGGCTACAGAGTGAGAGTCTGTCTCAAAAACAAACAAACAAACAAACAAACTTTTCTTCCATAAGAAAATAAGCAGCGCCTATTTCTTTTAAATAACAATTTGCTCATATGTATAAAACTTTATGAGGAATACAAATAAATAATGTAGTTAGGCTGTGGATATATGTACTCCAAAATTTTCTGAATATTGTCAAGTTGCTTTTTGAAGTGTTTGTGCCAAATTTCATTCTCATTGGCTGTTCTCATTGTCCCACATCCTTACCAAGTCATGATATTATCAGCTTCTTATACTTTTTGCCAATTTGATGGATTTGAAGTGGTATCTTTTTATTTGGAGGGGATCCTGGGGATTGGACCCAGGGGCATTCTACCACTGAGGTACATTTCCACTGCTTTTATTGTCAATATAAGTTTCCTTTTATTTTAAATTTAAACAGTGGAATAAATTGTTTTTTGTGGCTGAAATAACCTTCACGGGGAAGAAAACTATAGTACTCATCCATCAGAAGAAACTCCTGAAGTCTGAGCCAGCTGCCCCACACAAAGGAAAGAACAAAGGTAGGAGGAAGGAATAATCAAATTTGAGTTGGTGATGACTGGCAGGTTTCCAAGAAAGTATAATTTTCAGTGTTGTTGTGATTACAGATTAAGGCGGCACTCATTTTGAAAAAGTCATGAACAGTAGCCTGTGGCCCCTCCCTCATCTGTATTCATAAAAATATATTTCTCACTCTAAGTGACATCTAAGTGTTATATATAAAACCACTCACCTTCAGAGGAGGGGATTTTGTTTGTTTGTTTGTTTTGTTTTGTTTATTCTGGTTCAAGGAGGAGGATAATGATTCTGGAGAAAAAGGAGAATCCAAATGGTTATAGGGAATGTTTACTCATTATGCTAACTCATAATCTTCTGAAATTGATTTTGAATACCTTTACTAGCAGTGGCTTACACAAAGTTTACAAAGAAATGTTACAATTGGTCCCTCAGCCCCTGTTTCTGCTTTTTTTTTTTCTTTTTGAGATAGGGTTTTGCTAATTTGTTCTGAATGTGTTCAAACTTTTGACCTTCCTGCCTCAATCTCCTGAGTAGCTGGGATTATAGGTGTGCACTGTTGTGCTTGGCTGTTGTGTTATTTTAAATTGAATTTACCTGACTCCTAGAGGAGCTGCATCTCTTCACATACGTATTTTCAAATATAATTCCTGCATCTGTGGATAACTTGCTTGGACTGTTTGCTCATTTTTCTTTTGGTCATAGATATTGCTTGTTGTTTTGTTAGGGTCTTCAATTTTCTGTCAGCTATGGGTGTTGCAAATCTACTTTCCCAGCATATGTTTTTCTTTACAAACATATTCTGTACTTACTATACAGAAGTTTTAAATATTGTGCAGTCAAGCTTTAATTTTTTCCATTACTGTTTTGTCTTACCTCTGTGATCTAAGAAGTAGAGAATTATTTCCATCCATAAATTCATCTAAAGATTTTGCTTTTCCACTTACATTTTTAACATTTCTGGAAATGATTTGTGTATCATTGTGAGGTAGGGATCTGTTTTGTTTTTATGTGATGGTAAGTGGTTTCCTAGTGAGATTCACTCAGTACTTCTTTATCTCAGTGATTTGTAAAAGCATGTCTGTCTTGTTAGATGTATAAAAATATATAGGCCTTGGTTCAAGACTCTGTTCTTATGATCTTTCCTTATTTTAAAGTAATAAAAAATAAAGCAATTGGGTGAAGTGATCCCCCCCCATTGACACGCACATGTGCACATACCAGCTGCTCCTTGCTGATCTTTAATATTTTGATTATATAAGGTATAGTTCTTTGTTGTCCCATAGAAATAGTAATTCAATTATTTAAGGTCCATAGAAAGTTAAATAAAAATCTATAATGAGTCAAACTAACTTCTAAAATCAATCAAAGTGTTTTAAAAACTCAGATACTTGTTCCAGTTTTACTTTCTACTATTTGAGGTACTTATAACTAGAAGAAATGTACATGTATTTGAGATCTTTGAAAACCCACAGAACAATACTGTCCCAATACTTCCTGGCACCACTTCTATAGTAGCTTTGAGAGAGAATGCCTTGGCCAAAAACTTTATTTTTCTAATCCCAGGGAAGATACAAACTCAGCAGTTATTGTGTGCTATTCCAAATGGTTGGTCCAAGGACCTCCCACTGAGAGCTCCATAAACCTGTAGCTTGTATTACTCAGTGAGATCACCCCATGCAGGTTTATCGGCAGATGGCCAAATATTGACACAAGGCTGTAATGAGATTCCAAAACAAGTACACACACATAACCTCCTCCTTGTCTTTAGCTTAAACCCATAGTCTGCAACAATAACAATAAAAACCCCAAGAGAAATGTATATCAAATCAATCTATGAAGTTTCAGATATATTTTAGAATAGGCAACCTTTGTAAAAAAGACTAAATCTACATGTAGTTTTCTATTGCAACAGGTAAAAGTACCATATTTCCAATATAGAATTCTAAATTTACTATAATTTGCCACTAAATCTAAAACTGGGAAGAAACCTTAAAGATATTCTAGGTCAGTGATGATTTCCAAACTTGAGTGTACTTTGTAATCATCTATGTGACTTTAAAAAGAAAACTCTCAATGTCTAGCCTACACATTCAGATCAACTAAATAATATTGGGAATGGAGACCCAAATATCAATATTTTTCAATTCTCCTCAACTGATTTCATTGTGCAGCCAAACTTGAGAGAAATATTGACCTAATACACATTTAACACATTAAGCAAATGAGACTTACAAAGGTTAAATGACTTTAATAATGTTCTAAACTCACACTGTTCAATATGGTTGCCATTAGTTACATGTGACTATTTTCATTTAAATTTATTAGAGCTAGATAAAATTAAAAATTGGGTTCTATAGTCATAATTTTGATGTGTCCAGTGCTCATATATGGCTTGTCACAACAATATTACATGCACAAATACAGAAATTTCTATCACCACAGTAAGTTCTCTTGGATATTGCTGTAATAAAAATAATTCTATATGATTTTTCATATCATTATAATATGGCCAAAGATCATCTTATATCTAGCAATAATTTGGGTTTGATTTCTATCTAGATACTGAGCAACTTCAGAAGCATTATAAATCATTATTCTACAATGATTAGTGTAACAAAATATTTTTAGAGCAAGAATACCTCAATATCATATGTGCTTCTATAAAGCACCTAATATTACAATAAAAATATCCCTTCTTAGGCAAGTACAGATGTGACTTGAATCTACCTCCACTTCACCTTTACCCCTCAACAAATAGCTAATAATCCAAAGGGGAAAAAAAACCAGTTTGTTTCCTTGATTGGCAAAGAAATCATGTTGAAGGAGGGGACAGAAGAGCTTCAGTTTCCATTGACTGGCCTGTCAGACTCAAAGTCAGTTCATAAGCATGTCGAGGCACAATCTTGACTCAATTAGTGCATGAAAGAAATTAGTAGAAGACAATCTCCTCCTTGTAGACCCAAACCAAGACACAGTACAAGAATCAAGTTGAAGAATGTCTCCCCATTCTTGGAATAATATGATTTATTACTACCGATGTCTGTTTTTATAAATCACAGAATATATTTATTACTTAAAACTTCTGACCCCTAAGAGCAAACATTCTCCAAGACAACAGATTCCATAAGCCAAGTGTCACTACTAGAGGAATTTAAATCTGTTGGATTTGGTATTTTTGTCACTGCAATCATCTAGAAAAATATCAACATTCATTAACGTTGTTTTCTCAGTTGTGTTATAAAATTGAAACTTAATACTACTGTTCCTTGTGAATAGATTTTTCCTTGTTAGGTGGTACAACGTTTCACATTCCCAAGTGCATTACATCAAGCAGTGAAATTTCCATGCCTAAATTTAAACAAGAGGAAGCAAGAAAGCCAACAATAAGTCAGTTTCGGTGATTACAGTGTGCCAGGTACTATTCTAAGCATTTTACATAAATTACAACATTTAATTATCACAACTCACAATGAAGCAAGCATTACTATTATTATCATTTTACAGATAAGAGCCCAAGGGACTAAGAAGTAAAATAATTTACTTAAAGTCACAAAGCAAGTAAGTGCTGGAATTGAACTTCCAACCTTGGCAGTCTAACTGAAGAATGCAGTTTCTTAATTGCTCTGCTTTCAACGTGTAAGTACTTCATAAAAAGTTGTACTTGTCAAGGTCAAGATCAAAGACATCAGAATGAACTGGTCATTTGGGTGGGAAGAAGATCTCTATCTGGATTTGTACATGTTAAGTCCTGACCCAATTTTTTTTTCAGAATTTGTTGAAGAAATTTAGATCTTCTACTACCTGGCACCCCAGCACTCCTCTCCCCAGCACATAGACACACCTTGTTTTGCAAGGGCAGTAGTAGTGTTTGCAGCAAAACTATTACCAAGCAAGAGGAAAGAAAAGGGGAGGGTGCAAATCAAAACAGCACTACCCGTGAGCGCTCCTGAAGTGTTACACAATATTCCCCAGTGTCTGGGTCCTGGGTAGACAAGGGGGAGTAAGGTTTCCTGGAACAAGGCAGAGGGCCAAGACAGATAGATATCTGCATTAATTAGACCCATTATATAAAATATCACCTCTCTTAAGGCCATATTCTCTCATTTGTAATCTTTACAAATCTCAGCATGTATCCATACTTCATCTACAAATATGAACAAGAAACGCAGTCTGTCCCAGTGTTATTGGTTTTCCAGCTTGAGAAAACCAAATTATTTTCTCACCAGAAACCAGCATGCTATTTTTATCAGCATTAAGTGTTCTGTAGGTCTTTCATACCCACCCTGTTCTTTGCTTATTGTGCTACAGACTAATGCACCTTAACCATATAGCTTTGCTTTGAGCTCTTTGGATGCACCTGCTTACTCTCATGGATTTTATTTTTTTAAAACAGACTTTTTCCAAGAGCAGTTTTAGGTTCATGGGAGAATTGTACAGGAAGTATACAGTTCTCATATATCCCATGCACACTCCTTCCCCGGGATCCCCAGTGTCAACATCCCCAGGGTACATTTGTCAACCAGAGTGGTACATTTCTTATTAGTAGATGAACGTATTTGATATATCACTATCAACTGAAACCCATATTTTATACTAACATTTGCTCTTGGTGTTGTAAATTCTATGGATTTGGGAAAATGTATAATGATATTTACCTATTGTTATAGTATATACAATTATATAATGTATATATGTATCTTTAAAGAGTAATATCTTAGGTTTTCTGCTATAAATTAAATATATTATAGGGCCATTTTAGGTTCAAAACAAGATTGGGTAAAAAGTACACAGTCCCCATATGTATCATTTCCCCATTCATGCACAGCCTCTCCCACTATCAGTATGTTGTACCACAGTGATATATTTGTTGCAGAGATGATCCTTTTCTGATAAATCATTATCACCCAAGTATGTAATTTATCATAAGGTTCACTCTTGGTAATGTATATTCTATGCATCTTGAACAAACATACAATGGCATCTACTCACCATTATAGCATTACACATATAAAATAATTTCACTACCTAAAAATTCATTCCCTTTTCCCTTCTCACTGAATATTTTACTGAACCATGGATATTTTACCATCTCCATAGTCATGCCTTTTCCAGAATGTCATATAGTGAGCATATGTTGGGATCATATGATGTGACTTTTCAGATTGACTTCTTTCAAGCAGCAATATAGTTTGCTTCCTCCATGCCCTTTCAAGCTTGATAGCTTACTTCTTGAGTCCTAGATAATAACCAGTCATCTGAATGTGACACAGTTTATTTATGTATTAACCTACAAAAGGACATCTTGATTATTTCCAAATTTAAAAATTAAGAATAAATATGCTGCAAACTTCTATGTGCAAAGTTTTGTGTGGCTTTAAATTATTAGTTCATTTGGTTAAATATCAAGGAGTGTAATTGCTGGATGGTTTACTCACAATTTTTGTATTGCCTTCCAGATCTATTTAGACTGGCTATATATACCACTCCTGTATTATAATAATGCTGCTGTGCACATCCAAATTTGTGATTGTAAGTCTTAGCTTTTTTTAATGTGTGTTTTTGTAACAGAATTTGACAGTCTAGGTGACTTACAGAGAATAAGAATTTAGTTCTCACAGTTGTAGTGACTGAGAAGTTTAAGGCCAAGATACCAGCAAACTCTTCCATCTATGGTTCTAATATGGCACCTTGTTGCTTCATTCTTCAGAGCGGATAAACACTGTTCTCATGTGGAAGGAAAGAGGAGCAGAGCGAACCCACTTCCATAAGACCTTGTTAGGGTAGTTTTAATCTACTCTCTAGGTCTGAATACCTCCCAAAAGATCCCATCTCCAAACACTATTGTATTGAGGATTAAGTTTCTAACACAGGAATATTAGAGGAGACAAAAATGTTCACTATCATGTGCATATTTTCCCTGCCTGTTTTTACTCAGTAATTCAGAAACTGTCTCATTGTTTCTGGAAATCTAAGAGACTGCAAATTCTTTACCTATGCCCTTGTGCTTAGTCTGACACTGAGTGACAGCCAAAGAGGCTAGGGCTTTGAGATAGTCCTCAGGCAACCAGGCTAAGAGCCAGAAATCTGCTGTTGCCTTGACAACAGCTGAAGTTTCCTGTCCTGGGCTGAAAAGCGCGATGTCTCTTCATTTGTGAAAAGTCTATTTTATGCTCTCAATCTGTCTGGAGCATAAATATGCCAGGAAGGGACCTTCAGCTTTGGATTTCTTTTTTTCTGATTTTGAATAAAAGTTTTTAAATTCACAGGAGGAGGTGAAAGGGAGGCCGACACACATGCTCGTTCTGGATATTGGGCTCAAATATTCCTATATGGCTAGAATCTAAGCTGATTAAAATCTTGAGATTTCAGTCAATTACATTGTAAAGCAGTTATTTTAGGTCATCACAAAGAGAAAGAACTCAATTGTCTTCCTTTTGCAGGGACTCCCTATGCCATCTATTCTATTTTTTTCTAAGACAGCGAGTTTTGAAAGGTTAAAAAAAACTGGAACATCCTTAAATAACTACATATTTGACTATGCCTAATGTATCTTTAGCATTATTTAAAGATAGCACACTCTCCAAATGAGAGCTTGTTCTAGTCTAAAACACTTAGGAAACCCATCAACCTTGCATTAGACAATAGACATTCTCTCCATTTCAACTTCCTTCTCTAATTAATACTTCTATTTGAGCTCAAAGAGTTGCAATTTACTTGATTATCTCTCTGTTAAAATTCTCCAAATCATTGCTTATCCCAAAGCCTAAATTTCTGCCCATGCCAGTTACAGGTATATAAATAACCAAGTACCAAGTATCTAACAACTATCCACTACATTTTATTTTAGAACTAAGAGAATAACTAGATTTCCTAAAGCAATATGATTCATATAAATATATTCTACTGTAACTTACAGTTACTAGAGGTGTATACCCACCCAAGTGTTTATGTGTATTTGGGCAAGAACAGCTTGGCAGGATGTCAGACAAAGAGACTGAGGTATTATGTATATACAAAGGTACTAATTAGATTTACCCCAGCTCCAACATCCACATCAGGAAGCTTCCATTTTCTGCTCATCTTTGGGGAGGTAAACTTATAAAGACTAAAAATCAATGATTTTATCTTTCCTCATTCTTAATCCCAGAAGAGAATGGGAAGGGCACTGGCATGGAGGAGTCTAATGCCAGAAATGCCCCAGTTCATGGCTGCACTGAAGCACAATAAATGCCCTAAGAAACCTCTGGTAACATCTAAGGTAAGATCTACTCACAGAAGCGGTACTTCCAACCTTGTCTGAGATAAAGCTCATCCTTTGTTGCCTTTGAAAGCTTTTTGTGTAACTGACGCTCTAGAAAAGATTCAGTGTCATGAATGAGCCTCTCTTGAGGAAAGAGAAATAAAACGTAGTCTTTGCCTTTAAAGAACTTCCAAGATATGCTGGCATATTAGTCTCTCAACCCATACATGAGGGCTGGAGTAGGGGTGTGGGAGACCAGGTAGGAAAATTAAGGGCCAGCTGATCTCTTCTGTGAGCACTAAGTGAGAATATGCTGACATGCTCCAGGGAAAAGTAATAAGGTCAGATCCTGTTGCTTATTTGGATATGTACCATAGATGGTGGGAGTCAGATGAATCCTGTTTTACTCTTTGTGCTTATGCCTGTGTCTGAATGAATAAAACCAAGATGCAGCAGTCACTCGGTGCTCTTTGTCAAAGGGAGATGAGCTCCGAGTGCCCCACATTTTACCCTAATTCTGTATCTCTTTGTGTTTCATCTTTGTTATCCCTTGGTCAAACACAAGCTCGTCAGTTGCCCCCCTGTGTACTTGCAGTAAGTTATAAGAGGAAAATTTAACTAATTTAAGGGAAATGAAAAACCAGACTCAGTAGAGAAATCTTCACAGAGGTAATGTTCAAATTGAAACTCAAGAGATTAGTGGAAATTGGCCAGGGTGAAAATATGAGCAAGAGAGGTATCCTTTCTACCCCACTCCCTCCAGAACAACAGACCTAGCAACAAATAGAAAGCTTGAGGTATTTTTTAGGGAATGTCAGCTATCAAGCTACTAATAGATTAGGAATTTAATTATTGATGAATATACAAATGTGGGATTCAGTTAGACTGGGAAGCCTTTAATTATGATAAAGCTAAGATTGAACACTCAAATGCTTTTAGAAGATCAGACAGAAAATAAAGTAATGCTATTGTGTAACATGTAGGAAATATTAGCAGTAATTACAAGCAGTGAATTTGAATACAGCAAACTAGTCAATCAAAACACTTCTGCAGACCATATACAGTTGTTTCCTTAACCATCCCTAAGGAAACTGAGAACCAGCCAATTCTAGGATACAGACTAATCAAAAAGAAATACCTAACCTCAGGTAACAAGAACATGTCTGAATAATGGAAGTTATTCAAGCAACAGTACAATCAATGATGAAATAGGAGGCAGCTATTCTAAGGACTCAGCTACTCTAAAATTCCATTAAAACAAGTAGGAGAATTAATATCCAGAGGTGTCATGAAAATCATGGCACAGTCATGTTATCAACTGATGATGACCAGTATTCTTCAATCAACCCAGGAGAGAAAGAGATTCAACCCATCATTTTTATCAATGAACTTTAGATCCTCCCTGCAGGATAGCTTTCTAAATTAACATATATAGTTATAAGAGGTAATGTGATAATTCAATAGCAGTATATAGCCTTTCTTATCATGTATCCTCTAATAAATTTAAAAGTACAAGTTTAAGAAAGTTATATTTCTTTCCTTAAACTATACACTATATGCTTATATTTATATGTGAATAAATGAGGCTTTGCATACATGCAAGAAATTTATATTACATTATTCACAGGAGGTTTATGAACATGCACTCACTTCCTGTCAGGCTGCAAGAGACCCAGGATTCATACACTAGGAAGCACAAGTCTGAGGTAAGACTTCACTCCATTTGGACACAATTCAATGTGCTTTTTGAGGCAGGAACTATGAAGGTCATCACTGTATCCTCCTTAGTGTTCATCACAATATATACCCCACACTTTACCTGAACTCTGCACATGTCCTGATCAGGAAACAGTATGCTGGGCCTAGGTCAACTTGAGTATTGTGGCTGTCTAATCATGGTCATCCTTGAAGAGGTGGGAGCCCTGGGTATTCGGGACTTGATTATAAACTCCTTCACATCATCTAGAAGAAAAGGATGAAGACTACTGTTAGGAATACTAGTAACTGTGGATATGTTATTTACTGAATTGCGTATATTCACCACAATGTAGGTTTGTTTTTCATTTTGAAGGAAGAGCTGGGGTATAGCTCAGTGACATAAGTGCCTGCCTGGCAAGCACAAGGTCATGAGTTTGATTCCTAGTACTGGAGGAAAAAAATTCATTTTGAAGGAAACAAAATTGAGATTTAAGTGGCTATTATTCCTTCAAAGTTTCAACTATAAAACCCAAAATCTTGAGGACAAAAACCCAGCCCATCTCCCATCAAGAAAGAAATATGTTGTCTTGACTTGATTGACCTTCTAAAAAAATATAATCAGGCTCTTACATGTTTGGGAAGTAAATAAAGCAAGTTACACCTCTGCTAAAATCTTTTTTTTAACCTGCAAAATAGGGTATGGTAGAAAGAAATATTACCCTACCTTTTTGTGACCATGCCAGGATACATTCTGCCCAGTACTTTCCCCAAACACCAAATTTACCTGTATCCCACACAACAAACCAGAAAATGAAATTTTAGAAAAATCTGTTTGAAACCTCTTCTCTACTCACAGGAAAACCTTGTGGACATAATTCTAAACCCATTCCTCTCCAGTCCCATCAGCAGAGGTTATCAGAGCAAGTCTCATCCAGAATAACACTTAGAACTTCCAGCAGGTTTCTCAAGGCTGTATTAGCATTTTTTACTTCTAACCCACAAATTTCACAGCAGCAGAAAGTATGCATTCATAGTGAGCCTACAAATGTAAGATTCTGAACAGCACCCAGTGGTGCCCCTTTGGCAAGAAAACTCCAAACCAAGTCGTGGGGGGGAGCTTCTCATTTAGCCAGAAAAAGAGAAAAACCAAACGAATGTGGGAATATTGCAAATATGAATAATCAAGTAAACCAGTAGGTTTGCAATAAAAGGAAGACTAAAGAAACAACCAAATAAATAGGTTTATTTAATGCCTTCTCGTTGTTTACAGGCTTCTGTACCAGAATATTTAATAAACTAGGGATGCAGGAAGCAAGGTATGAAAGAAAAACCTTGGAGAAAGAGGACTTAAGCCTTTTCATACTTTATTACACACACACACACACACACACACGGTGTTTTTCTTTTTTTTTTTTCAAACCATAACTTTTTCCAGAAAAGGCTTTAAAATTCTATAGTGAGAAAGAGAGATAAGAGCATCCCAGCTGAGACCTAGTTGGAGGGATCAGTACCTCTATAAATCTGAGTTCTATGACTTCCTCAGAGCCAAATCAAAGGCTACTTAACACATACATGTATTATCCACACATTAAGAATGTTGTACTTTCTACTTGATATGAACGGGTTTTAAGTGAAAAGATAGGTTACAAATTAATATCTTTCTATACTGTTGCATTTTATTTTGTGGTAAAATGTATATAACATAAAACATGCCATCCCAATCATTTCTACATGAACAATTCAGGGACCTTGAATATTTTCACATTATTATGAAATCTTCACAACTATACATTCATAGAACTTGTTCATTATCCAAAACTAAAACTGTTAAAAATTACAAAACAATTCTTAAAGGGTTCATTCCCTCAGTTCCAGTAATCATGATTTTACCTCTATCTCTATGAATTTGACTGTTCATAGAAATAAAATCACATAATATGTACTCTTTTGGATTATTTCATTTAATATGTCTTCAAGGTTCATCCATGTCATGGCATGTATCAGACATTCTCATTCCCTGTAAAGACTGAATACTATGCTATTATACATGTGTCCCACATAGCTTTACCCTTTCATCTACCTATAGGCACATAGGTTGTTTCTACCTGTTGGCTATTGTGAATAGTACTGCTGGAAACATGGCTGTATGAATATCTATTTGAGTTCCTACTTTTCATTTTATAGTATACCTGCCTAAAAGTAGAAATGTTGGATATATTGTAATTATGCTTACTCTTTGAGGAATTACCATGATATTATCCACAGTAGCTTCTACATTCATGTCTTAAAACTACAGCATTTGTTGTAAAACATAGAAGAACAAAGAAAATGTTATATACCAAAATGTTAACAGTACTTTCTGGGTTGTAAAATAATGAGTTGGTTTCCCCTCTACTAAGCATTAGTTGTCTATTGATATGTAACCTATTACCCTTAATCATAGTATCTTGAAAAATAAATATTTATTATCTCACACAATTCCTAAGCAGCCAAGCTGGTTGATTCTGACTCAGGATCTCTAGTGAGGTGTGGGTAAGGCAGCAACTGGGTATGTAGTCACTGAAAACTTGACTGGAGCCAGAGCATCTTCTTCAAAGCTCATTCATATGGATGTTGGCAAAGAGCTTTAATTTCTTACCTCAGAATACTCTCCATGAGGCTGCTCTTGACGTGATTCTCTCTAGAGCTGGTGATCTGAGAGGGGTCAGCAGAGGGAATGGTAATGTTAGAACCTAGTCTCAGCACTAACACATGACTCTCACATATTGCATTGGTAACACAAAATCAATTATAGTATGATGTGGTAAGAAACCGTCCAAGAGCTTAAATATCTGGAGGCAGGAACAATCTTAGAGTCTGGCTACCCTACTGTGCAGATCTCCATTTTCAACTTTTACTAAAATACATATTATTTGTGACACAAAACATACAAAAAGAAAGGATTCCATGTAAGGTGGCAGACTACAAAGTACCAGAAATCTGTTTGCCCACCTAGAAAAGAATTACATTGACAGAACCTATTTTGGAACGATGGAGTCTGTTGAAAGCTTGAACTTTCCAGGAATAGGATTAGACAATAAAAGGCACTTAATTCCAATTTCAGTACTTAGCATTACAGGAGCTACCTATCACCTACCTGTAGCCTATGGAAAGCAGCTATGCTGGAGGTTGCACACAGGTTCCTGCAGCAGCTTGCACCAAGCTTGCAAGAGCCAGGAAGGCCAAAATGAGTCTTGTCAAACATCAGAGATCTGTGCTGAATCACTGATTGCTATTTCTGATCACAGCATGCAAAGAGGTGGATTGCCACATTGTTCTGCCTCTCCTCCTACTGTTGCAAGTCCCTTCTTTCCAGCTAAAGTCATATCAATGAGATTTCAAAAACTGATGCCCTTTCTTTCTTCTCTCTTCTTTCTTCTTTCTTTCTTTCTTTCTTTCTTTCTTTCTTTCTTTCTTTCATTTCTTTCTTCTTTCTTCTCCACTTTTGAGAGCTGCACATTAAACCTAGGACATCCAAAACAACTATATATCTCAGTAAAATGAGAAAGTAACAATGCATACCCAGGGAAAAGACCTCAAAAGGTCTTCAATTTTCACCCCAGGCTGATATGTGGCACATACAGCTTACATTAATTTTTAATACTAATAAATAAAACAAAACAAATAATAGCAAACCATGTAGAAGAGGTCTAGCTTAAAATGAAATCAAAAGACATATAAAAATTAGGGAAGTATGACCTATTCAAAAGGAAAAAAAACAAAATCAACAGACATTGTCCCTGAAAAAGATCTGATGGTGGAACTACTAAACGAAGACTTTCAAAGAACAGTCTTAAAGATGCTCACATAACAACACAAACAACTCTATGCATGTGTGGGCACGTATGTGTAAAGAAAACCAAAGAAGGAGGAAGAGGAAAAGGAAGAAGAAGGAAGAGGAGGAGGAGGAGAAAAAGAAGAAGAAGAAATATTCTGGAATTAAAAATTTTAAATTCACTAGGAAGTCAAAGGCATATCTGAACAAGCAGAATAAAGATTCATTGAACTTAAAAAAAAACAGTGAATGTGGGTATAGGATAATGGAAATTAAAAAGTCTAAAGAGGAAAAAGGAAAAATGATTGAAGAAAAATTAACATAGACTGAAGGATTTGTAGGATACCAACAAGCAGATCATGATATGCATCATGATTATCTAAACGAAGAGCAAGGAACAGAAAGACTATTTGAAGAAATAATTTCTGACTATCCCCCAGTCGATGGAAGATATAAATATGAACATTGAACAGGCTCAACAAACTCCAAATAAAATGAACTCAAAGTGACCCATGCATTACAACCCAACTTTTAAAAGCCAGTGACAAAGCCAAGTGCAGTGGCACACACTTGTTATCCTAGCCCTTGGAAACCTGAGGCAGGAGGATTGCTGTGAGTTTGAGGCCAGCCTGCATTACATAATGAAAGCCTGTCTCAAAAAAACAAAACAAAACAAAACAAAACAAAACCCTCAAAGACAAAGAGAATCTTTAAAACAGCATGAAAGAAGCAACTTTCCACATACAATGGATCCTCTGTACGATTTTTGGCAGATTTTGAGTAGGGAACTTTGAAAAGAAGAAAGCAATAGGATAAATGTACTCAACCTAAAAAAATTTATTAGGAATCCAGCATTTGCCAAAACTTTCCTTCAAAAGTGAGGGAAAAGGACTGGGGATATGGTTCAGCAGTGCAGTGAGGTCCTGAGTTTGATTTCCGGTACCTGGAAAAAAAAAAAAAAGTGAAGGAGAGATTAAAATGTTCCCACAGAATCTGAGGAATTTTCTTACCACTAGAGCTTTTTTTGTGAGGAATGCCCAAGGGAGTCTATAGGGTGATTGTATGCACTACACAATACAAACTCTAAAGAAATAAAAATCTCAGTAAAATTAATACAGTAATACCGTGGTTCACGAACCACAATTCAGTTCTCAAACAAAATTTTGCTTCCACTCACAAACTCCACATTAGGTGACAAATACAACTGCAGCCACCTTTCCCACACAAACACAAATGGCCATCTTCCCCAAAATCATAAAACAAATTAAGTTAATGAACTGAGGTACTACTCTATATGGGCAATGATCGAATCTAATATTATTATAATAACAATTATAAATTCCACTTTTTTGTTCTCTATAAGATTTAAGAGATTATATATTTTAAAAATTATCAGTCTGAAAACTAGAATTGGTGCTCATTTCTCTGAGCACCCAAATTCTGCTCGAGTGTGTCCTGTATTTCTATCTGTAGTAAACCTTCTCATGTCTCTTTTACTGGTGTATCCTGAAAATTCTTTTTTCCGTGACAGGAGTCAGCAGACCTACAAACTTATTTTAAAAGTGGTATAGGGGAAATGCTAGATGTCAGATATGCCAAGTTAATATCCCCCAAAATCAAAGAACAAATTTTAAGGAAAACAGAGGTTTAGAGTAGGAAATTTTACTGGAGAAATTAAATGGGAAATAAAAATAGCTCCTGGGAAACAGGAGGGGGTCCCAAATAGGTTGCAAATGAACCCATCTCTCAAGGGTAAGTTTTATAGAGGTAGAGATAGTGTGGGTCAAAATTATGATCAACCAATAAGATTCCAAGTATAGTCACTTAGGTAATATTAGGTAGCAAAGGTTCATAGGTAACTCATTAACCTTGGTTGATAATCTGTCCTCTTAGTTTTGTTTTTAGTTTTAGTAGTCTTAGTTTTAGTGGTCTTAATTTTAGTGGTTTTAGTATTAGTCTTAGTAGGTGAGAGAGGATGACCCAGCCCTAATGAGATAATGGGAAATCTCAAAAGGGTGATACCAATAATCCCAAACCTCCCATTCACCCCTTAGGGAAGTATGTAAAACTAGCCATTGTGAATTTAATCTTCAAATGCCCCTCAAACCACAATCTTGATGTATTCTCATCTTTTGCACTGACTCTCAAGGGCTCAGCCCTATCTGACTGCCCACTATATGTCTACCTAATTTAGCTGTCTATAAAGAAAGGGCGGGTTAAATTTCTTATTTCAGTCTTGGACCATCACACCCAGTCCAGTGACATTTATTTTGGTAATCATGAAATGATTTTTAAAAGAGACACGGAGACTGGAGATCCTAACTTTGATTTGGTAATTCTAGACAACCAGCTTTTTATTTTCTCTTTTTATTCCCACTTTCCCCCAACCCCTTGGGCCTCCTTAGAAGGCTTAGCCCTGTCTTACTGACTATAATATTTCTATCTAACTCAGTTGCCTATAACAGGAAGATAGATCTTTTTTGAGTTCTTTATACATTATGTTAAATGAAAGAAACCCCATACAGAAGACCATGGAATCATAAGCTATATGATTCCATTTATATGAAATATCAAGAGAAGGCAAAATTATAGAGCCAAGAAATTAAATTATTAGTTGCCCTGGGCTAGGAGTAGAAATAGGAGCTAACTCTAAATAGACCTGCAGGAATAAAAATGTTCGAAAATTGGACTGGTGACAGTTACATCATGTAGTAAGGTTACTAGAAATCACTGAATTAGACAGTTGAAATAGATTAATTCTATTATATGTAAAGTTATATATTTTAGAAAGCTGTAAAAGACACTAGTTATATACTTGTAGTCATCCGTGCTTAAAAGAAAAGCACTTATGGTAAAGGTTAAAAAGATATAATCCCATTTATAGTTAATGTTTAAGTGAAGATACTGATAGCCTGCTCAGCACGGGGTCTAGTTTAGTTTGCAAACACACAAGCTATTGCCTTTTAAAATAAACTAAATATCAACCTCTGAAAATACCAAAAGAAAATAAAATGTAATAAGTTTGTAGGTCTAGCAAACACATTTTATGAAGATCATATCACCTTTTAAAAGTTCTATATCTTGCTTTTGTTCCTTTTATCATAAAGTCTGCATTATTATAAGAATTTCTTAAGTGTTCCACAATGACATAAAAAATGTTACACAGCTAAACATCATTTTAACATTTACTGATAGGATTAACATTAACATTTAGTATGTTTTTCAATTTTGCTTTATACATAACTTTAATTATTCTTTCTATAAGCCTTAAAATATTCATAGAATTAATAATTCAATCAGAAATATAAATGAAAGAGAGTCACAGCATCTGAGTATATGAGCATTATTAGTGCATTTGCTACATGCTGCAAAATTGCACCCCTCAAAGTCTTTGTCATTTGAAGGGCTTCATTCATGTGAAGCAAGTGTTCCCCAACTGAACTATATCCCCAACCCATTAATAATCATCTAAAACTTGACTAATTTAATGATATTACTTTTCCAATGATAGTATTTCTTAAGTTAACATCTCAGTCATTACTAGTGGGTTTTAACATTTTTTGGTGTTTATTAGGCATGTATTATTTTGGTAAATTGCTGGCTCATGGCCTTCATGCCAACTTGTCTGTTTTTCATCTTATTAATAATAGGGAGAATTTTCACATATTTCCAGGACTAAAGTCACTTGTAAAGCAGGTTCATAGAAGATTCAAAGATGGATATGGGGTGAGATTAAAGTAAAAAAAGAACACACATTCATTTCTTCCTTTATATTTTAGCTTAAGTGCACAAGTCCATATATGAATCTTATCACAATTTAGTCATCATGGTTCAACAACCACTTCTTATCCATCGACTCTAAAGATTGTCAAGGTTCCAAGAGCCCTCCAGACCTCAAGATTAACTCAAAATGAAGTGAAAATTCAAGAATTGTGTGCACATTGCCCTTTTATTAAATTTCTTTTTATGGCTGAGCTTCCAGGAATCAAAGGATCAAGCTAAAGTTTGAATAAAACTCCTTGATCAGTAAGAAACTTCATAGGAACTATATTATTCTTACTCTGAATCAACACAAGAACTCAGAAATTTGTGAGGTGAATGTATTCAATAGGCATAAATCCAGGTTGGAATATTATCATTATTCATCATGAAACATTCATATTTGCTGCTTTTGTTCTTATTGTAAGCAAGATTTCCCTAGTATAGAACTAAGTTTTCTGAAAATTGCATTTTGAAATCTCTTCTTACATAGTTTGTTAACATGGAGAGAGTGTTCACTTTTCAGGGTTGGTATTTGTTGTCAGGGATTGCAAGGAAAACAACTTAATACAAGAGACATAATTTATAGTATTATTTTGTAATAGTCATCCAAAGTGTCACATACAAGGAGTGCAGGAGACTTGTCCACACAGTAAAGACACCAAAGAATCCAGCTGAGGAACTGGATCCCATGGCAACATCCTGTGTGAGTCTAGGCAAAGACTGAGAGCCTGTGACCATGTCTCATGCAAGTCTGTTTCATGAATCTGCACTGGGAAGGCCCAAAGGTCAGCAGTGGAAGCTAGAGTGTCTGTGCCAGCAGGATGAAGGATCTGTGCCAGTAAGCTGAGAGTCCTACACTGGAACCAGGATGCGATGCTCTAAGTAAGGACCAGGGCTTCCCCGAAAATTAGCACATTGTCAGTGAAATCCCAAGCTCCTCTGACAAACAAGTTCATATCAAGAAGCCAATGTGATGAGCTTTTCCTATAGAGTCAACAGCACACCATCTTACTCTCCAGAGCCAGAAAGTGGTAAAGACCAGAACTCCCCAAAGTAAATTTCAGCCATTCTCAACAACAAGGTCACTAGCTCCTCTGATGATAACAGCCAAGTTCGTATCAGGAAAGAAGCTTGACAAACTCCTCCAGGAGAACCAATGGCAACAGAAGAACCAACAACAACCAGGAGAACCAACACTACTTCTTCTTCTCCTGTTCTTTTTATGTTGGCAACAATCCTCAGGTGGGCCATTCATACCCGTACCATGCTGACTCAGTTCAGCTGGTTGTTACAAGTTGATCACCAGTTGTCAATCCTCCACAGTGTTAGTAGATAGTAAATATATCAGATGCTATCTTTAAATATGTAATTATTAGTTATGAATAATAGAAACTGATATTCAAAGATGACACTAGCATGAGACTTTAGAAAAGTTACTTGTCTCAGTCACTTTTCTCATCACGTGACAAAATACCTCACAACCACCAGTGAAGGAAAGAGAGGCTCATTTTGGCTTGCAATTTACAAAGGTTTTAGTTCATAGTTTGCTGGCTCCATGTGAGGACAGCATGGTACAGGGGCATGGTGGAGAAGGGCTGAGAAGATTTGGTCACAATGTGGCAACAGGGAGGCAGAGAGTAAAGGAAGGAGTAGGGAAGAGAGAAACCTTTCCAGGCCAAACTCCCAGTGACCCACCTCATCTAGTCATATCCTAACAGCAAGTCAGCTGTAAACTCATCAACGACTAATCCAATGATGAGTACCATGCCCCATGCTCCAGTCACTTCCAAAACCCTCATCTATGAGCAAATGAGGAATTAGGGGGATGTATAGATACAAAATATAACATTACTTTACTTCTGAGTCTGTTTCCTCATCTATAAAATGGGGAAAAAATTAAATCTTTATCTGTGTGATAGGTATAAGAAATTATAAGTCATCAAGCCAATTGAAAATACTGAGTTACTGGGAAGATGTCATATAGATACATAGCATGGTAGAGAGCCTCTCTGAGAAAAATAACTCAGATGCTAGAATTTAACACCATGGAGAAGATCAGATGAAAGGATAGGGATTCTCATGACCCAGGACGAAACTGAGGAAAAAGAAAAAGAAAAAAGAAAGAAAGAAAGAAAGAAAGAAAGAAAGAAAGAAAGAAAGAAAGAAAGGAAAAATGTGGATGGAAAGCTGAAGCTAGACACGCTTGCACTGGAGCTAGTCCTGTGCTGTGCTGGGTGGAAGGCTGGAGCTAGACATGCTCCCCTTGGAGCTGGTCCCATGCTGTGCTGGGTGCGTCCTGTATTCAGGTGACTCATGATCAAGCTGAAGTCATGGTTGTGCTGAAATTAAGAGTTGGTGAGCCCAAGACCCTTGGTGGGAGGATGCACTGCAATAGGGAGTGGAACCGGTGAGGAGAGCTGCACTAACCCATGGTGAGTGCTAGGAATTAGGTCCTGTGGAGGGGGTGACTGGCTGGATGACATATTGGAGTAGGGCAGGACAGGCCTGAACCAGCCACCACAGTGATGTCAGTCAGCTGCTCCTGGCCCAAAGCTGACTGGTGGGATCTGCTTGGGCTGGGTCAAGCCCCTGGTTAGGACTCAATAGCCAGAGACAAAACTGTCCCGAACCTATGACACCCACAGGGCACAGACTAATGTGGTGAAGGCACCCACTGGTTGACTGGCTCAAAGGAGAGGGGCAACAGCCCACATCACCCCTGCATGCACCTCACATATCAATGGCAAACTGGAGAGGGCAGCAATCCCCTAGCCAGTATGCTTCAGAAAAACCATAAGCAATATGGAAAAGACCTGAGACCTCCACTATACACCTGTCTGAAAGAAACCAGCAACATGACAAGAGAAAGAAACAAGAAAAAGCATCTAGCCACTGACACAGGGAAAATAAGTCCAGGAGAGGTAAATACAGAAGAGATCATGGACAGCAAACATGCAATATCGGACACGGCCTCAATGGACATAAAGAAATACTCTTGTGACATCATTGACGAACTTAAAACTGAAATTCTAACTCAATTGAAGCAAGATATAAGAAGATTAATAAAACAAATTCTAAGCACCTCTCAAGAAGACACAGATGGAAGAATGGAAGAATACAAAAAAAAGGAGAAAAATGTTCGATGAAGAATATAAAGAAAACATAGAGTACATGAAGCAGATTCAAAGAGATTACCAGGAAATTAAAAACTCCATTGAAAGCTGGCAAAACTTCTTAAAGAAACTAAGGATAGACTATCAAAACTTGAGGACAGGTTTGAAATGTGTGGTCATGAAAGGAAAGATCTCTTAAAAATAACAAGGAAACATGCAGTAACAGTACAAAGAGTAGAAGACGACAAAAGGATCTGTAACTTAAGAATAAAAAATGTGAATGAAGAATCAGGGGTAAAAACAAAGGAAATACAAAGGCTATTCACAGAAATAATTAAGGAAACCTTCCCAAGCATAGGAAAAGGAAATGATATTCAGATGTATGAGGCATACAGAACTCCAGCCACCTACAACC
The DNA here is from genome assembly GCA_004027455.1 of Hydrochoerus hydrochaeris. Classification (NCBI taxonomy): domain Eukaryota; kingdom Metazoa; phylum Chordata; class Mammalia; order Rodentia; family Hydrochaeridae; genus Hydrochoerus; species Hydrochoerus hydrochaeris. The sequence goes on from PVLA01000232.1 coordinate 273,742, forward strand.
AAAATAGAGCTACACCCAGACATATAATAATCAAGACTCCAGAAATTCAATACAAGAACAGAATATTAAAAGCCATCAGAAAAAAGAAGCAGATCACCTATAAAGGAAAACCCATCAAGATCACAACAGACTTCTCGACACAGACCATCAAATCAAGAAGAGCTTGGAACAAAGTATTCCAAGCCCTGAAAGAAAATAATCTCCAAACAGATTGATGTAACCTGCAAAACTATCTCTAAAAATTAATGGAGAGACAAAATATTTCCATGACAAATAGAAACTGGGGGAGTTCGTGACCACCAACCAACACTACAAAAAATACTGAAGGACATTCTAGAGAGAGAGAAAAAATCACCAGGATTCCAGGAACAATGGCAGAGAGGCCTCAATGAACAGGGAAGACAGTGAAATGAAGGAGAAAAGTTAACAACCAATGGCAGAAAAATAGCGTAGCAAAGATGAGGCAAAGAAGATTGGCTATAATCTCTAACACAGATGACCTGGATACATTAACACAAAGAAACACAGGCAGAGTAAATCAGGAGATAGTGTCCATCAAGATGCTCTGAATAGGAAATATAATTAACCTGAAAGAGGGTTAATGAACCAAAAGTCAAAGATGAGAAAGTGTCCATCAAGATGCTCTGAATAGAAAATATAATTAACCTGAAAGAGGGTTAATGAACCGAAAGTCAAAGATGAGAAAACAATGCTCTATGTGACAGGCAATCAGTGAGAAATACGGACAGCTCATCCAGCAGCTGCAGATAGATTGGAAACCCATGACACTTTTGTGCAGTGGAGAACTACTCAGCTATAAGGAAGGAAAACCTTGAGGCTTTAGTAAGTAAAGGAATACAGCTCATGATCAAGCTCAGGGGTAAAAAGGTTCAGAACCACTTAGGTAGATAGCGGGTTGCCCCCAATCTAAAAACTAAAGCAGTTAGTGGGATCTGAAATGTACAAAGCACCCCGAGAAAGTGAAAGGGGAGGAATTGTCTAAAAAAGGAAGGCAGAGGACATTATTAATAGTGTATCAGGATTTAAAAGCCACATTATTCTTATTGCTCTGTTTAGTTTGATTTTATTCTGTTCCAGTCAGTCTACTTGTACTAGATTTGAAAACACAGACAGCTATCCCAAAAATAGCAGGATATACTGTGGCAACTATCCTTAATTTCCTATTAACTTAAACTGAAGGACTGTATTACTTACACTGTCTTACTATGACTGATCTTATTTGAATCTGGTTTGTTAAATTGCTGTTTTGTCTTGACTGATTTTATTTGAATCTGGTATACTTGATAGTATCAAGTCTGAAAGTAGAGGCAACTCTGAAGATGACAAGCTTCAATAGGATACTCATACCAGTTTGACTATTAACTGCTTTTGAAGTCATATAATGTCTCCAATGTTTTGTTTTTATTAATATTGCTATGTACTACTATGTTCAGTTATACTATGCCTGATGATATAGACAACTCTATTGAAAATAACAAGAGACATCATAGTAACTACTGAAGGTCACCTAGTATTGTGGTTCTATATGACTTTTTTGTTTTGTGTTTTTCCAGGAATTTGTTTTGTTGTCTTGATTTGTTTTTCCCTCTAATACAGAAAGGATAGGTATACATGTAGAGATTCATGCATGCATAGAGCTTCTAAACAGTTTACGAGAATTAATTATTGTTATTGTAAAAAAGAGAGGAAAAGAAAGTACTCTAAAGGATATAACTGTATGTTTGTTTCAGTATGTAGGATTGATAACCACATAACTAAGTTTTTGTTGGATAGGTGAACAGAACCATTTGCAGTCTCACTGTTTGAATATCCATTTTGTATGCTTTACTTTTGTAACTTGAACAAGTACTTCTTAGAGGAAAATATGTAATTATCAACTAGTGATTTCTTACTTTTTTTTGAAATTATGTATTATTTCTACCCTCTTTCTGTTTTTCTTTAAATAAAAATTTTTTTAAAAAGAAAATATTGAGATACATTTTCATTTTTAGGACAAGGAAACGAAATGGTAAGTCCAATGGCTTGATTCCTTATAAAAAATTACTTGCACGAAAATATAGGAATTGTAAGCAACTAATATTATTTGGCATTTATTGATCAAAGCACTGTGCTAGCTCTTACTTGTGTGTGTGTGTGTGTGTGTGTGTGTGTGTGTGCATGCACATGCTTGCATTAAGCACTAAATCCAGAATCTCATGTATGGCAAACACACACTTTACATCTGAGCTATGCTCTCAATCCTGCATTAGGTCCTTTAACTTTCTTATTAAATCTTTAGAACACTGGCAATTATTCCCATTTTCATGATGTGGAAACTACTCTGATGACTAATAAGCATCTCAAAGAAGATGAAAAATAAATTCTTGCCAGTACCCCCCAATATCTACTGATCTTTCCACAATTTTTCCTATTAGTAAATGTTATAGATTGTATCTAAATCCCCCCTCCCCCACCAAGCCTTAGAGGATCATAGTTGGGGCTTTTCAGAGGTGGCTGGATCTAGAAAGTGGGCTGCTGGGATCAGGATGTTATGCTGGGATTGATTTATGGTGAGATGCTAGGATTAAGACTGCCCCACACTATCTGCCACCTGGCTATCTGCTCTAAGTGAGGGGTTATGCTTTTCTCTAGATGTCCCACCAAAGCCTCATGCAGTGATAGGTGGGGCTTTTGCAGAGGTGGCTAGACCTGGAGTGTGTATTGTTAAGATTGATTCATGGTGCAACGCTAGAATCAAGGACACTAAGATTAAGGGTGTGAGTGCTACCTGCCCTAAGTAGCCTGGGTAAGATATAAGAGAGAAAAAGAAATGTGGTCATCCATTGCTTGCTTTGCTACCTTCTGCCCACCACAAACTATTTCTTCTCTGCTATGCCACCCAGCCTTGGAGTCAGCTGATTGTGGGCTGAAACCATTACCATCTGTGAGCTAAATAAACTTTTCTCCCTTTAAGTTCGGGTATTGGGTATTTTGCCTCAGCAATGAGAAAATTAACTAAGACAGCTGGTTAGCTGTGATAAGGATATAAGGAACAGACAGTCACTGCTTGTCACTTATAGCTTGCTGTCTTGCTGCCTTCTGCCTTGTGCCTACCATGAACTGTTTTTCTTTCTTGTGATGCCCTCTGCTCTGCATTCTACTTGGACACAGCCAACTATGGACGGAAACTTCTACAGATTGTGAACCAAGTAAACCTTTCCTCCTTTAATTTTGGGTGTTGGGTATTTTGTCTCAGTAATGAGAAAACTAAGACAGTAAATGACAACTCCATCATGCTAAGCGCTTAAAAACAAAAGCCTTGGAGCCATTTTCTTTTCCCTCAAATCCCACTTATCTTTATCAGATCCTGTAAATTCTATCTTATATCCAGAGACTGGGCTACTTACATTTCTAAACTACTGCTCTGGTCAAAGCTAGAAATGACTCTTACTTATATTATTAAATATCCTCCTACATGATTCAATCTATCCTTAGGCCTCTGCCAAAATGATCTTACTAAACTGAAGATCTAGTCACATCATCTCTCTCATCAAAACTTCTTCCATTGGATTCCTGTGTGACTCAAGAGTAAAAGCCAAAGATTTACAGTGGCTTCAAGGGCCCACATGGTCATCCTGGCTCTCAGTACTACTTACCACACTTTCTAACCTATTCCATATTGCTCACTCCACTCCAGTCATAGTGATATCCTCTCTCTCCCTTCTGACAGGGCTGTTCCAAGCCCAAACTCCACTATAGTTCACCTCTTCCTGCCTTCTCTATATGGCATCCTTTACCACCCTATCTAAAATCTCAATCCCTTAATCCATCCATGTCCTGCTTCATTTGTTTCTTTTGTACTTATCAACAATATAGTGTACATTATACTTTCTCTGGCTTGTTTTCCCTATGAAGACGGTAATCTCTGTAGGGTCAGGTATTTGATCTATTTTATTCTTTGCTATACTTCCAGTCTAACACATGAAAGACACACCATTCATATTTGTTGAGTAAGTTTTCAACTGGTATCTGCTTTACTCTGCTATGGTATGTACCATATCACTTCACACTTTACAAGAGAGCATCCTTTGTAGATATAAATTTTTCTTCATATTACCACTTATGCATTTTATCAGGTATAGAACTTGCTTAAAGTTTTCCACATTCCATTCTAGGATTTTGTCTAGATTTTACTGAGCATTCTAGGTCACATGAAAATCTCTAGTTCAACCTCTAGCACAAGTAAATGGAACCACCATGATAGTCATGGTTTAATTATTATTTATTTCATGTAACCAGGCAGATTGCTTCTGGAAATTAGGAAGAATGAGATATATTTTATGCAGGAAAATCAATTCTACCAAATACATTGAGTTACAATTTCACATGTGTGTTTGTATCTGAGCCTCAATATTTTTATGAAGAAAGATAAGCAAGGATTCTGATTATTTTACAGAGGAGTAAACAGTGGCACACAGAGATTCCCCAAAATGCCAAAGTAATGATGTAGGTAGGAAGAAGCCCAGTGTGGTCTAGCTATATGCTCGGTTCTAGAGGCAAAATGGCTTAGAGAAGAAAAGTAGAGCAGGAGTCAGAGAGCTAGAAATTGATTTTTAATCTGAATGTAAAAATTATGAGTCCAAAGAGGTGTACTAACATTTTGGGGCCCATTTCATTGTTTAGAAAAATGAAAATAAACACCATTCCTTGTTTTAGCACAGTGCTTAGGCTGATTAATCATTAAGATTCTTCCCATCTGTTGAATTCCAGTTCAAGTAGAAAAGCAGAAGTAGGTGGACTTTGAACTTTGGGGAGGCAGAAAAGAAGAATTAGAATTATTTTCTAGAGATATCTTTTTTAAAAATCTTTTTTATTCTGCATGTAAATACATACAAATGATCTCTTTAAGCCTTAGTCTGGGGCTGGAAATACAGTTCATTGGTAGAGCAATCACCTGGAATGCATAAGGCCCTGGGTTCAATTGTTAGTACTGCCAATAATAATAATAATAGTAATAATAATAATGATAAAGACCTTAGTCTATTTCCTGTCTCTTTCCCAGGCTGTATCTCTAAACCCCCTAGACCTAAGTTTGACATTTGAGGAACATGGAGGTGTCTCAGCAGGTCTGTCTGTTCCTTATTTAGAGATCAAGCACCTTGTGACTCCACAATTTAATTATTTCATTACAGAGTCCCTTTGATATGCCTCCTGAAAAACGTTTTTTAGCATAAGAAATCTGATATCCTAAGGTCTCACCAGACAGGATCTCAATGCACTGAGTCACTGGTTGCATCATTCTAAATTTTGCTTTTAGGCCTCTCACTCCTGTGCACTTCTCTCACTATGTCATTTACCTTCAAGTTATGCTGTTGGTGGAGTGATTTTATGGGGGCAGTAGAAAGAAAAGTTTATTTAATAACTTAGAGAATATTGAATTTTAAGTTTTATGCATTTTCAGCTTCCTAATTTCACAGATCAGAATCCTCTCCTTTTCTGTATGTTGAAAATTTAATAATCCCTTATTTTTGGTCCTTTGATACAAAAGGTAGGAAGTGCCCCATATTCTCTCATGTAATTTTACAATTAGTAATAGATTAGGTAACAGGTCCTTAAACTGTAAAAGAACAAAGTTAAAATTAGATCTTAGGGCCACCAGCCTCCTTTTGAATTGTCATTCCCAACATATCATTTTCATGCTTTTTAAATAGACATTTATTTGTACTTCAAATTACTTAATCTTAGGACTTAGGGTACATTCTTTCTGAAAACCTGAGGTAGGGAAGACAGCTGCTTGCATACATCATTACGCAAGCCAGAGGTTAGTGTGTAAATGACCAGTTAATATTTAGGTTTTGTGGATCAAATAGTCTCTGTGGAACCATCCAATTCTTGTTGTAGTAATTAGAAAGCAGCTGTAATGATATGTAAACAAATAAACATGACTATGTTTTAATAACTCTTTAGAAAACCGGCTGCAGGCCTGTTTTGTCACACAGGCTGTTGTTTGCCAAACTCTGATTTGGGCTGTAGTGCTGCAAGGATCATGCACTCTTTCATGTAATATGTTTAAAGAGATTAGTAAAAATGTCCCTAATTTTTTTAGTTAAATGGCAAAAAAAATTTTTTTCTTTCATAATATAGTCAGCCAGTACTTCATAGAGTTCTCTATGTACTTACCTCACCAATATATTGTTCAAACTTGATTGAAATATCGTGGACTCACAGAATGATAATAAACAGACAAATTTTGGATAATTGAGTCTAAGTGTATCATTATACAGCTGGAAAAGCAGTAGAAGCTTTTCATCATCCCATCTGTAAGGGGTATGAGATACAATTTGGAAGACCTAGAACTAAACAACATTGACTTTAATCTATAGTTAGAATATTGATATTTCTTTGACAAAGGATAAACCATGATACACAGCTGATAGCTTCCTTTTTCATCTTAGTTATATTATACTATAATGAGTTTGTTTTTCCTGAAAGACAAAGTAAAATCTTTTAAAAATACTAGACAGAGATACATAAACAATTGTGTATTTTCCTAGATGTGAGCAAATGTATTTTTAGAATGTTGCTCATTTGTGTGCTTTCATTATTGGTTAAGGCCACTAAGCCCCCTTGTTCTGATACATTCCCACAGGTCCCAGCAGAATATAGATGGCCCTCTCAGATCAAGATCCTTCTGAGGGGTAGACAGAGTGTTAAGGAGTTGCTGGGATGGGGCATTTGCCAAAGGACAAAATCAAAAAAGCTATTACTGTTCCTAGGCCCAAAAACATGAGTGGATGCAAACTCTGAGCCCTGAAGACATAAAAAGTTTGTGCCCTTGGAGGCAACAGTGACAGTCCCAGGAGGCAACCAGCCCGTGCCCAACTGCTCCTGTCCAAGATTGGGAAGTCTCTTTCCCAAAATCCCTTTCCTAGCACAGACTAGGAAAGACTTGTGTAGAAAGACTTGTGTAGGCTAGTGAAGGTGGAGTTGAAAAAAAAGACCATTACCTTTGGAAGGTCATGTTGGTCAGGCTAGCAACAGATGGATGGAATATGCTGGCAGATCCCCACTACCCACCTACCCAACTCTCTCTCTCTCCTTACTCCCCTTTCTCTCTCCTTATACAGCTCATTTTTTTTAAGGGCTGATGTTGATCAACTTAGCCTCAAACCCACTTTTAGGCACATGAAAGAAGCTTCCTCAGACTTTTTTACATACTCCCACTCAACAACCAAACAAGCATAGTTTGGTTTCTCAGATTTTTATGCAGGCTCTGTCTTGGTGTTACTGCACTGGCTAAAGTGACCATGATTACTTCTCTGACTCTTTGACTCTGTTCCAGACCTTCCTATCCCAGTGCATCCCATAACTTGTGTGAATTCTCACTTCTACATAAAATCTTTCCTGTGCTTGCTTTGGCAACACATATACTAAAATTCTGTATTAAATCTTTTCTCACTGGCTTTTTTCCTTTTGTAGTGATGCTGAATAATCCCCAGATTTACAGTCCAAGGAAAGACCCACATGAATAAATGCTGGGGTACTCCTCTCCTTCTAGTCTCCTGCCAGAACTCCTCTCTAACTGAACAATACCAGAGGTCAAAGACTAGAGACCACCTGGTGCAGACCCTCTGGACAAGCCTCCGGGCAGAGAACTGGCTATCGGGGAAGGAAATAGTCTGCAGAGGAAAGGGGATATCTCTGGCACAGGATACTCCTTAGTTATTGCTAGACCAACCTTCCAAGAAAGCTGGAGAAATTACAACCTTAGTTCTCCATAAGTAAGAAAGAGTAAGATGAATGACCATCTCTGTGCTATCCCTCCAAATAAAAATGTAGTTAAATTCTTAAGCAATACCTATGAAAAGATAAAAATAAACTATATATGAAAAGTAGCAGATTTGCTGAATGATTCCCTTTGTTTTAAGGGAAACAAATTACACTTAAGCTCATTTTATATTTTAAAAAGACTCTACATGGAATAATGATCTCTACAGACCATATGCACTTTGCCTTCATGGAAGAGAGGGGGGAAATGTTTGTGAATTTTTATAAAGAAATTTCAATTAAACATTAACTTAGAAGAAAAAATTTAGACTTATTCCAAGATCTGTTAAAGTAAGAATTTGTTCTATAGAGAATTTTATCTGAATTTGGTAATCCTTCATCTCTCTCTCTTTTTTTTTTTTTTGTACTGGGAATTGAACTCATGACCTTGTGCTTGCCAGGCTGGCACTTGTGCTACTGAGTTATATCTCCTAGCCCTTCACCTCTTCTATTAAGAACACTATTAGGAATCTACCTAATAGGAACACTGTTAGGAACACTATTTAGAATTCCCTAAAGATGGGCTGTTCAATAGTAAACTCAAGATATGTACATAATTTAAAATTTTCAGAGACCATAGGATTAGAAAAAGTAAGTAAAATTAATTTTAATAACATTTAATTCAATATATAAAATATGATTTCCACATGTAATCAATATTCAAAAATCATTAATGACTATTTTATGTTCTTTTCTTCATACTAAAGCTTCAAAATCTGAAATACACTTACTGCACATCTCAAGTCAGATATACCACTTTTCAAGGGCTCAATAGCCACATATTGCTGATGGCTACTGTATAAGATAGCATAACTCTAGAGTGTGCCTTAGGGTTCATTAAATTAATTTTTTACTCAATGACTGCAGCATAATATGGAAGAGCATGGTTTATATCTGCCTGTGTTTTGTACCAGTGTTTCTAGTTATCCTTTTTTTTTGAGTAAGTGGGAGGATCGCCTTCCCCTAAAATGAGCAAAGACAAACAACTTGCTTTGGCTAATGATATGTGAACAAAAGTGATCCATCATCTACAGTTAGCATCAATTAAGAGCTGTGCTTGCTTCTCTGTGTTCTCTCTTTCCCTGCCATGTGGAGTCTGATGTTGGTATAGAGGTGCCTTGAGACTCAGGTTGCCTGAGATGTTGAGCCAACACCTAGAAGACAGCTGCTTTACATGACTGGGACAGTAACGTTTGTTCCATTCCCTGTTTTACTCAAACGGCCTTTAAGGGTTCTAATACAAGCTCCTGCTACTGGTCCTTCAACCTAAAGAGGAAGACCTGTCTTGGATGCTGCCAGCCCTAGTATTCTTGTTTGTGCCTACATTGTGACCCCAAAGCCCCATGCAGTCATAGGCTTTTTGAGAGGTAGCTGAATCTAGAGTTTGTGATTGATTCATGGTCCACTGCTGGGATTAAGGATGTGAGGGCTATATCTATCCTAGGGTAGGTGGCCCGCTTACAATATAAAGCATAGAAAGAGGTGTGTCCCTGTGCTCTCTCCCTTGTTGTTTCTCTATAGCCTGTTCTCCAGGAACTGCTCTCTTCTGCCATGCCACCCTGCCTTGGAGTCAGCCAATTATGGACTGAAATCTCTACAAATTGTGCGCCAAATCTTTCTTTCTTTAACTTTGGGTGTCAGCCATTTTGTCTCAGCAAAAAGAAAAGTAACTAAGTTAGTTATGCTTTTCCGTGCCTTGCCCCCATCTTTGTAAACTCTACAAAACTTTCTCCACTTACCCTCTATGATCGTGTCTTCTGTTTCCTATCAGGATTTTGACTGATGTATTGTATTTGCTAAATGTGAAATGCGCCTAAGAACAGAATATGACTACACTCGAGAAATAATTCATTGAAAAGCAATGGTCTTGCCAGGCATGGTGGCACATGGTAATGAAAGCATTCTGGAGGTGGATGCAAAAGGATAGGAACTTCAAGCTCAGCCTGAGCAACTTTGCTAGAGCCTGTCTCAAAATAAAATTTTAAAAAGGCTGGGATGTAGTTTGGTGTAAAGGCCCTGGATTCAATCTTCAGTACCAGGAAGAAGGAGAAAAAAAAAAAGTCCAGCCAATTACAGCAGCCGTGCTTCAACCAATCACAGGCTGTCAATAGATTTTACTATGTCCATATAAGGCAGACATCTCATAACATCATACGCAAAGAAGGTAAATGCTCAATTATATCTCATAAAGCTATTTTTGTAAATCACTTTCTTTTTTATTTAAAAATACTTCTGCCTGCCCACATTGCTGGGTAGAAGGCCCTGAACTTCTCTAGAATCCATGCTTCCCAGTTCATGAATCATTTTTTGCACAAGTAAAAGGTTAGTTTTAATTTATCTAGAGGTTTTCTTTTAATAAGCTTAAAAGTTTCCCTTTGCCTAGCTTCCCCTGCCCCCGTCCTTGTCTGCTTCTCTAAATCCTCCAGGTGTTATTAAAGATAACATCTTTGATCACTTGTATAAGATTTTTCTCATCTAATACTTCTAGGGAACTGCACTTAAGACAGTTGGTCTGTGGAACCTTTCACATTCAAGGCTAAACCATCTGACTCCAGAGTCTGCACATGAAATAAGCAGAATACACTTCATTCCCTTCAAAGACACCAGCATGAACATCATTAAGGCAGCAAATACTTTCTTCTCCTTTATCACTGGCCTTTTCATTTCATGATATTTGCCATAGAGAACTATTAAATGTATGCACACAAATCTATAGAGTTTTATTCATTGTAATTTTTTTGTTGATATTCAGTCTGGGCTTAAGACTACATATCATTGTAGCTATTTTCTGGAGATATGTATATTTTATTTAAACTATAGATTAAAGATATATATATATATGTATAGTTTTATATAAAAACATATAGTTTAAATTTCTATGTCCAGTTGGATACCTTTATCATATTTATTTATATGCTACATTTATCATATTTATTTATATGCATACTTATGAGTTTGCCTTTTCAGTTTTAGTTTTTATCTGTTAATTTTTAATTTTGTTTGTTAGTTTCTATACTATCAAGAAATTATGATTTCCTCTCATGGAAAATTTATGGACTATTTATCATCATTTATTTTTTTTGTAAACTTTGGAATTTAGGCTATTTAAAAATACCTAAAGAATTCATTGTATACTTATGACATATGTATTTTTGTATGTGTCATACTACAATAAATTTTTTACCAAGAGTATCTTTAGCATTTTATTTGGAAATTCATCACTTCATTTTTTAAAAAAAGTAGATTACAGAACATTTTGGAGAGAATTGGTATCTTGTAATATTGAAGAATTTTTTTAAAGTACATACTCTCTCTCCAAGTATATTTATACTTAAATAAGATCCTCAGTAAAGTTTCATGCTTTTTGTATACTTTGTATACCTTATATGTATTCTAAGATTATTATAATTTATATTATCTAAAATAATTGCTTTTAAATGGTTATGCTAATATATAGATGAGTTATTTATCCTACAATACCTTGTAAGTATGCATAGTGTTAATGTAACTGCTTGGATTGTACCTAAATATTACTGGCAAACAATTTTCAATCTTGAGTTGTTCAATTTAATCCTAATGTATCATAGATATATGTATAGTTGATAATTAAATTGACACTAATTTTTGGAGACAAGGTTAATGATATCTCTTCAGTTAAAAGCCTAAAAGATTTCTGAGGATCCGTCTAGAGGGCTCGATCAAGGCTGGCTATCAATTGTTACAGTTATGTAGTGCGTCACCTGGCTGCTATTCTGATTGGGCATCCATTATTGTAGTATACTCACTCACATTGCTGCTCCACTCAAATATTCAATACATCATTAAAAAAAAACTAGTAAGGAAGGAATACTTCTAGGTAACTTGTGGTTCATACTTTACATACATTATCTCAATGTTCATAACAACTTTTCATTCATGTAAGACTGTATAAGCACCTATTCTATATCCAGTTTTCAACTAACAGTTTGGTAATGTAGAGAGACAAGAGAACAGTTAAAATACTATATGATGATAGAAATACAATGCTATAAGAATTTCTAGGATGGGTGCCTTACCTACATTTAACTTCTCAGAAAAGTTTCAGAATATGAGCTCAAAGTTAGGATCTGAAAGGGGATTTGGAGAACAAAGGCAACTTCTCATCTTAGTACAAGAATATGTACAGGGCAGTAGGATTAAATTTGCAAAAGATTGGAAAGCAGTGAAGTAAGAAAAGAAAAATAATATATCCATTGCCTTAAAGTTTCCAGATTAGTGCCTTGTTTTTAGTGTTCTCTTAGGAGTTTAGTTGGTACAATTATCTGGGCTGCAGGAATCTCAGACCACTGGTTACAAACAAAAAATTTTTTTCTGAAAGCAGATTCTATTTTTCTCTATTTACTTGGAGGCATGCCTGATTGAATTGGAAATTATTTTTCCAAATGAGATAAAAACTAAATGCTGGGTTCTGGGTCATGCTGAAATCTTAATAGATGCGTGACCTTCAGAAGGCAATAAAAAAATCAACTGATTGTTTTGTTACTTGTAACAGGAACTTTGGCATTCTAGCTCAATCTTACTTAAGTTGTTGAGTTTTTTTCTCTTTTTTTTCACTTTTTTATTGGTGCATTTTAAACATACTTAATGATAACATTCATCATAGAGAATTTGTATCTGTACATGATATATTTTGCTGCATCTTTTTCTCATTCCCCTTCATTCCCTTCAACCTCTCTCCTCCTCCTCATTTACAAAAGCTGTGTTTCCATTTTTTCCTTCTATTCTTTTTTTCTTGTCCCTTCCTTTACCTTGTTCATCTTCTCATTTGAACATTTTCTTCCCATTTCCCAATATCTACTATACATTTTGGGCCTTATTTATACTTTTGGTTTCTCACACCAGAGAAACTATGTGGTATTTAAACATGTATGACTGGTTTATTTCACTTAGAAGTATGGTCTCAAAGTATAAACATTTAGCTAGAAAGGTCTCAAGCTTATCCTTCTTTATGGCAGAATAGTACTCTATTGTATAGAAAACCCACATTTTCTTTATCCATTCATTGGTTGATGTACACTTAGGCTGTTTCCAAGATTTAGCTGTTACAAACTGTGCCACTGTAAACACAGCTGTGCATATATAGCAGTGTGGTATGATGCTTTTAATTCTTTTGAGAAGATATCAAAAAGGGGAATCTCTGGGTCAAATGGAACCTTCAGTTTCAGTTTTTGAGGAATCTCTACACTAATTTCCATAGTGATTGTACCAGTCTCTACTCCAACTAACAGTGAAGAAGGGTTCATTTTCTCCACAGCCCAACACCATTTGTTATTGATTGATTTCTTGATAATAGTCATTCTTTCTGGTGTTGGATGGAATCTCAGCATTGTTTTAATTTGCATCTGTTGAATGAACAGTGATATTGAACATTTTTTCATATATTTATTGACCATCTCTACTTCTTCATCTGAGAAGTGTCTTAATTTCAGATGCCCATTTTTAGTCTTAAATTGGGTCTTAAATTGGGAGGGTCTGATTATTTTTTAGGTCTTTATGTATTCTAGATTAGTTTTTTGTCTGAAGAAAAGATGGAAAAAATTTTTCATACTTGGGTTTGTATTTTCACTCTATTGGTAGTTTCTTTTGTTGAGCAAAAGATTTTTAATAAGATGATATCCAAGTTGTTGGTTCTTTATGATGTTTCCTGTGTATGTGGAATTTTGTTCATAAAGTCTTTGCCTACACCAATGTCTTCAAGAATTTTACCTACTGTATCTTTTTTGGGGGCAGGGGAGGTGTGCAGGACTGGGTACCAGGAATCAAACTTACCTATTCTGTCTTCCAGCAGATTTAATGTTTCTGTTTTAATATTCAGATCTTGGATCTATTTTGAATTTAGTTTAGTGCATAGTGATAGATATGTGTCCAATTTAATTTTGGCATATGCAAAGGCAGTTTTTCCAGCACCATTTATTAAAGAGGCTGTCTTTCTTCTAGTGAAAGGGTTTGGCACCTTTGTCAAAGATAAGGTGGCTGAGTGTCTGGAGTTGTTTCTGCATCCTCTAATCTGTTCCATTGATCCTTGGGTCTTTTATTTATTTGTTTTTTGTTTTATTTGCTAGTAGCATGTTGTTTTTAATTGTTATATCTTTGTAGTATAATTTCAGGCTAGGGATTGTGATGCCACCTGCCTTGCCTTTGTTACTCACAACGGCTTTTGCTAGTCTAGGTCTCTTCTGGTTCCAAATGGACTTTAGAATTGTTTCCTGTAATTCTCTGAGATATGCTACTGGTATTTCAATCAAAATCACATAAATTCTGTATAATTATTTTGGAAATATTGCCATTTTCACTATATTGATTCTTCCTACCCAAGTACAAGAGATATCTCTCCATTTTCTGATACCCTCTTCAATCTCCTTTTTCAGAGTCCTGTAGTTTTCAATGTAGAGGTCATTTCCTTTGTTAGATTCATTCCTAGGTATTTCCTTTTTTCTTTCTTCCTTCCTTTCTTTCTTTTTTTGTTTCTTTCCTTATTTGTTTCTCTATTTCTTGATGCAATTGTAAAACATGTTGTTTTCTTAAATTTCTCTTGGTGAATTTTTATTTTTTATTTGTGTACAGGAATGCTACTGATTTTTGAGAGCTGACTTTATATACAGCTATGCTACTAAATTTGGCTTCAATCTAAAAGCCTTTTGGTGGAGCTTTAGAGATATTTCTATGTAGAGTATCATGTTATCCACAAATAATGATAATTTAACTTCTTCCTTTCCTGTTCTTAATCATTTTTTTCTCTTGTATAATTGTTCTGGATAATGTTTCCAGAACTATATTGAATAAAAGTGGTGATAATAAACATTCTTGTGTTGTTCCTGACTTTAGAATGAAAGTTTTCAGTTTGTGTCCATTTAGTATGATATTGGCTGTTGATTTGTCATAGCTATGTTTTTTGAGATTGAAATAAAGATCATTTATTACAAGGTTTTTATCATGATGCTTTTCAGCATCTGTTGAGATTATTGTTTTGGTCCTTGGCTCTGTTAATATAGTATAACAACACATTTATTGATTTGGGAATGTACAACCATCCCTGTATCCCTGGGATGGATCTTGCTTTGTCATGGTGTATAATATTCTTGACAATTTGCTGCATTGTGTTTGCCAGTATCTTATTGAGGAATTTTGCATCTCTGTTCATTAGGAAGATTGTATTATAGTTGTCTTTTTTGGTTGTTTTTTTCTCTGGTTTTGATATCAGGGTACTGCTTTCTTCCAGGAATGAATTCTGGAGTATTGTTTCCTTTTCAATTTCATTAAAGAGTTTGAGAAATAGTGGCATTAAGTCTTCTTTAAATTTCTTGTAGAATTTAGCAGTGAATGTATTAGGGCCTAAGTTTTTCTTTGTTGGCAGGTTTTTAATTAAAGCTTTAATTTTATTTACTGATGTTGGTTTATTTAGAATTTTTATATCTTCGTGATTCAGTTTTGGTAATTCATATATATGTAGAAATCTATCCATGTTGATTAATCCCAGAAATTTTGCCATGCACTTACGGTGTGGTAGTGGATAATTCCAGCAAGTCTGCACCTTTAGTCTCAATGAAGTTCATGCTTATTTCTGACTGTGAATCTGGAACTTGATTTGTTCAGCCTGTAATACTCTGTGTGCCTCCTGTTGGCTTGAACCCAGCTTCCTGCTGACTTGAACTCAGAGCTCCTTGACCTTCTGCTAGCTTGAATTTGGTTCCACCTCACTTTGACACTGGGAACCACTAGATGGAGCCAACTGCAGTTGTTCTAAGTTTCAAACTCACTTGGCTCCTCCCCAAAATGACTACTGGCCAATTGCCCTCTCCTGTAGGATGTCTGAACCCAAATAACTCACAAGTCACTGCAGTCTACTGCATTCACTATTCCATTCCACTGGTGTGTTTCTCCATGGAGGTCTCTGGAGTTCACAGTAGTCACCATGCAGATGCACATTTAAACTGCCCCTCCCACACAGTAAATCAGGTCTCAGGGACTAAGTCAGGACACTTGCCATTTCCTTCTGCATTGAGGTCTCTCTCTTCCTTCTCCCATGTGCTTGCTTCAGATTCTTGCTGAGTCCTGGGGACCCACTTCTCTCCTTCTCCTCTTTCTCATGTTCCAGCATCTGCACACCAAATCTTGGAGAGGCTGTTTCTCTGCTGTTCACCACTCTGTCATTTTCCTGGAAGTCTCTTTTTAAAATAATGATGTTCCCCACCTCAGTTTTATGTAGCTATTTTTATATTTTGAGGGTTTTTTAAAATTCCAATATCCATTTTTTGGTTCCAATTATGACAATTCCATTTTCCCTCACACCTGATAAAGCAAATACCAATGGAAATGAATAACCAAACTGAAAAGTGGAAGTATGGGACAGGGCTTTAGGAACCTACCAAAACTCAGGACTTTAACATCATTAGTTTTATTTTTCCCTTATTCTTGCCTCTTAGGATAGACAGACCTATGTCCTTTTTATTCCCAATGATATAGTTATATCTCTGAAGATTTATAGCTAATTCTTTTGACCAAATTTACTCTCTATCCCAATTTCAAGTTTCCAGAAAAAGAGTTTATAACCAAGGTTAGATCAAGTTCCCATCTCTGGTCTAGTCAACTATCATCTGAGTGACAAGACTGTTTCATGAAACACTTTACCATGAGTGTGGAAAGTATAGTTCTTTGCAAAACAAAAGGCTAAATATTCTATGTCTTTAGTGATGTAGATAGATTTCCTGCATTTTCTTGTGTTAACCCTGGGTGGCCATCATAAAAATAATATAAATTCCATGTCCTGATTCTAATTGTTCTCTGTACAACCCCTTACTACAACAACAGCCAAGGAATGGCAACTGGGAAGGTAAAAGCAAGGTCTATCTCATGCTCTGCCTGCATGCCTTTATCTGTAGAATGGAAGTTTCACCAGTTCCTAAATGCTCCAAGGCATCTCAGTCTCTGTAACTTATTAGCTATATTTTCCCATTATTATTTAAGCCAGATTGAGCTTTAGACTCTCATTTGCAATCAACACCATCTTAACCGATAACCCAATACAATCTGACAATATAATCCAGACAGTCCTTAGGTAACATTAGCATATTGGGCTGATTTATTCATGAGAGGTAGCAGACATATAGTGCCTAGGGCCTATAAATTCTTGCAGAAACACATACAAATAATTTGTATTTTGTCTCATATATTTATAGGAAAAAATAAGTGTAATAATGAATCTAGTCTGTATTTAGTTATATCCCAATGCAGGTTGGAAAATTATATATATATATATATATATATATATATATATATATATATATTTCTTTTGTTTTATTACTAATGATTAAACCAGGACTTCGCACTGAGCTTCACTCCAGTCCTTTTGATTTCTTAATTCTGTTTTGAGGCAAGTCTCTCTAAGTTGCTAAGTTCCTCAGGCTGGGCACAAATTTGTGATTTTCCTGCTGAACTTCCCACAGTGCTGCATTACAAACATGATGAAGCTTTAACATTTTTGTTTACTGAGGAAGGGGTCCTTAAAGATAAAAATATCTGGTGATCTGTGAAGTAATAATGTAGCTCTGCTTATGTAAATCTTGATAGGTTATAAAATATCCTCTTGGAAAGGAAATATAAGGAGGCCATATGGAGGTAAGAAAGGGATTAAAAGACTGTTTTTATAATGGAGAGAAATTGAGAGAAATGGCCATGTAAGATGCTTTTTCAGAAATACAGACTTAGCCAGGATATTTCTTAAAACACAACATAAATGATATGATCCTGAAAACATGGAATCCTGAATCCTAGAAAATAATAGCTATATGAGAAATGGGCTACAAAAAGAAAAGATTTATACATAAAACATGATCAAACAATCAGACAATAAAAATACAAACTGGTCTTTTTGATGAACTAAAAGAGATTAGTAGTTATCTATCTTTTATATATTTACATATATATAATCAAAACTAAAAGAGATTAGTAGTTATCTATCTTTTATATATTTACATATATATCTATATATGTATATAGATATGTATTTATATAATCTGTTCACTTCTTTCTTTTCTCATTTCCCCTATCCCAGTTGTTCTTTCCTTTTGAGCTTTTTCTTTTTCTTTCATTTTCACAATATTTATTGTACATTTTTGATCCTATTTACTCTTGTTTTTTAACTTATACTAGGGAGACAATATGATATTTACACATACAAGTCTGATTTATTTCACTTATGAGCATGGTCTCTATTTTGTAATCTGAACAACTATTTTCAAGATAACAATATGTAATATATTAACTAGTGTTCATTTCTTATTTTTTTAAAATTCAGTATCATCTTTATCCTTTTTGGTTTCATTTTTAAAATAAAAAAGGTAATTTTAAAAATTAAAGAGAAAGGAAAAGAAAGAAGACAGGAAGGTTACATATAAATAATTTCTATGTATAAATGATGGTCTTGATTGCAAATTTTACAAGGACATTTTATTTAGCTAAGGCCTATGCTGTTCTAGGATCCCAACATTTTTCCCCTTTTGAAACAAACTCTCAGACTTGTGCTTACAGAAATAAGGCTTCCATCACATTTAGGTTAGATTATTTTATATTGGAAGTTACTGTGTCCAGTCTCTTTATTATAATGGCAGGATCCACATGTGGTAAAATTAAAGGGGAAACAAAAAGAGGAAGAAACCTCACCAGATTAGAGATTACTAGCTCTGCTTTTGTTATTCCCAGGAGTGTCTGGTTATTCAAAATAAAGCAAAAGAAAAATGTCTTAAGGCTCATTTCCTTTAGTATTAAAATGTGTGCAGCAGACTGCAGAAAACATAGGACTTTTGTAGAAGACCTTCAGATTCATAGACTTGAACCAAGACAGTTGAGTCTTAGGGGTGCCAGAGCCTCTGTTTCTTTTGGCAATGCCCTGCTGTAGGCGGCTCCCCACTGAGACCGGGCTGTAAAGCTGAATCGCACTGCGCCCACCAGAAGCACTAGAGAAAGGCTGAACATAGTATGTGTGTTCCCTGCCCTGTCATTCATTATGAAAAGTAGTGTATGAAGCAGGTGAGGAGTTAGACTGCACCAGCTAGAGCAGCCAATTCTTAGGAAAAACGCCCTGAAACCCTAATCCCTCTCCCTATGCACACAGTCTATGATAAGCTTCCTGCTGCCTTGATCCATCCAAAAAATGATAACAGACCTGAGATGCTCTGTCCTAATTTCATTCTTTAAAAACTGATGATTCTTCTGGAAATAGGAGTAATGATTGTACTAAATTATACAAAAAATGACTATAATAACAATATCAGTGGCTTCCCCAATCAATGATTCATTTTTGTTTTTTAAAATTTTCAACTCCTTTACCACTTAAATCCTTATTGTGTGTTTTTCTAAAATATCAAGCTGATCCTTACTTCCCAGGAGCATTAAGAATGTAATAGTGGTATTTCCTTTGCCTTCATGTTAAGCTATAATGTTCTTGACAATGACTCCCTCTGTGTGGGAGTAAATACTGGCAAAGACTGTCACCCCACAGTGGTTTGGGATTTTGATAACTAAGCTCCATATTTCTCATCTGGAAGCCATTTTCATACCTTTGTTCCCAGGCTCCTGTGTTTTCTACATGCAACTGCTCACTGAGCCTGATAATCAGTCCATATTACTTTCCTAGCTTTCAAATTAGAAACCTAGCTTCAGTTTGCTTTAACTTTAATTTTTGTTGTTAAATATAACATATGGAAAGTCCATAAAACAGCATAATGAATACTTGTAACATGAAAAGTCATGAGGTTGCCAGTATTTCAGAAACTGCCACTCTAAAAGTTCCCTGTGTGTCCCTTGCCCTCCCTAACTTCCTCCTCTTCCTAGGCAGACTTACCCTAAGTATAAAAAAATTCTTTGTTTTTTTTCCTAATGTTATTAGTCATGAATATTTCACTTAACATCATTCTTAAACTTTATAAATGAATCTGTACTGTTGATTCGGCTGATTCTTTACACAATTACTGGCCTATGTCATATCTTGCACATTCATAACTATTGTGATTTTTTAGAGTGACCTGTGCTGTATTTTTTCATACTGAACTGAAAATTAAAATATTTCTGAGGATTCTTCCACATTTAAAGTTCTATGCCTGGAAGATTGTCCCTTTGTGTCTGTTATTTTGACATTGATCACTGTACTTTATACAGCTTCAATGCTGATCGATTAATTGCTTGGCAGTACTTCATTACTAAAAACTCTCCTGTTACACAGAAAATGAGATGTGACTTCATTCATTATGACATATAGATATTTGATAAGTCAGCAGGAGCAAAATAGAAAATGTAAGAAGACGCCTACAATGATTGGTTTCATGTTTACTGCCTGGATGTCAGCTCTGCTTTTGGCCCCTACTATACTCTCTGCTGGTATCCACCTGTCCCTGCAAAGTCCGGTCAGTATCCAAACCCCAGCTTAACCGCAAATTCAGCAACATAAATCAGAAATGTGACACACTCTTAGTTTTCTTATCTGTAAAAAAGAGGAACTAGATTAAAATATTTCTGAAACAGATCTGTTTGCAGTCTCACTGCTTGAATGTCTACTTTGTATGCTCTAATTTTGTAACTTGAACAACTATTTCTAAAAGGACAATATGTAATTTATCAACCAGTGATCTCTTACTGTTTATCCTTTTTTTTTAAATTCTGTAATATTTCTACCTTTTTCTGTTTTTTTTCTCTTTAAATAAAAAAGTTTTTTAAAAAATATTTCTGAGGATTCTTCTGATTTAAAGTTCTATGACTGGAAGATTCTCTCTTTGTGTCTATTATGATGACACTGGTTGCTGTACTTTATGTCACAGTTGTGTGTAATTGTGTATGTCCAGAGGCCAGGAACTTGGTTTGGGTCGTTTTTGAATCCTTAGAGGGCACACATGAGAGGAAGTATTACAATAGTGTTCAACAAATGAAATTCCAATCATTGTTTTGATCTCTTTTCTTTCCCTCTGAATGTCTCTGTCATTTGGGTTTTAATATAAGATTTCTCTTAACTTTTTCACTTACTGAGCTTTGAATTTTAAATACATAATCTTATTTCCATAAGCAAGGCAATATATTTGCCAAGAATCCTGCACCCTATCTGTAAGACCAGAGAGGCTGATTTCAGATGTTCTTATTTGTGGAATAAGTGGTTGGCATTCTACCACAGACTCATGACTTCATCACCTATAAAGAATATGGAATACTGCTACCATTCTACATGGTCTAAGACAAGAGAGCCTATTTTAATTTTTCAGTGGCAGGGCTTAGCAAAGTGTTCCTCCAGCCCTCTGTCAGTTTGGGCAGTGAAAGTGTCATTACAATAACAGTGTTCCTGAAGTTAGGTAGGATTTTCACCTTCATTAGCAGAACTCCAATGATTTTTAGTTCCAAGTTGAGAAAACACTGCCAATTCTGAGTTTTGCTTGATGGGGGAGGATGGAGGGCCTCTCACTTTTCAGGCTGATCACAACTTCTACCCCTGTCCCCAAACAATGTCCTAGCACCTTCTGATTATCTAAAGAGTGACTGAAAAGTTAATCAACCTGTAGAGGCAGCTGGATGCCTGATCTAGCCAAGCACTGGACTATTTAAGTAAACTAAAAACAGAAGCCTATAAACTGACCCCAGCAGTTCTATCTCTAATGACTCCAATCTGGGCTCTAGTATTTTGCTATTTTTAAAGTCAGTCATTTTTCCATGCCTCTATTTTGTTTTGTCATAACACATATGGGACAAGAATTTTTCCATAAGCTTTAAAAATAGAAATAATATACTGTTTTCTCCTGTAAAATTTGTTGTTGTGACCACTGCAGTCTATGGGATTTTTTTCCAGCCCCTCTTATGTCTCACATTTCTGTTTCTAATGATAAAAATGCTAGGAGCAGAGATTGTCTTTAAGATGTTTAATTAAAGTGAATAGAATTACAAAAGAAGCCATCCTGTTTTTCCAAGGACAGTATTATTAAGCTGAGCTTGGTCGGCTTTTAAAGTCACCTTTACTCTAAAATATGCAGGATGACAGGAACTAGAAACCTCTTCTCAGGGCTTGGCACAGAAAATTGTGAAATGTAGATGGAGAATAGCCAAACAAATCTAAGGAAAATGGAGACTTGGTGAGAAGACTTTAGGGCCAATAAGTATGTGATAATGACTGTCTTGTAGTTCACAGACTTTTTGGAGCAAGCCCTGGTGGTGACTTGACACTGGAGCAATCTCATAGGCTGATTAGTCTCATAGGCTTTGTGTTCTCTATTTGTACTCTGCAAACTCAGGGCTTTGAATTTTGATACTTTAAGGTAAATAAATGATTCTACCAGGGAAATAGTAGAAATTCCATTTTGATTTGTTTTAACTCCTCCAGACTAGATAATACTTCCGCAGTGAATCCTACCTGAGTGAGAGATTATTTCTTTCTTTCTTTTCTTTTTTTGTTTTTTATACTGGGGATTGAACTCATGACCTTGCCAGGCAGGCACTGTGCTACTACTAAGCTATATCCCTGGCGTAAGTGAGAGTTTCTAAAATGCCAAAAGGAAACAGTACTTATTCTTCATTCAGTGGACACTCACTGTCGACAAAGCAAATACCTGTAGGCACTGGCCAGACCTGTAGGCCTCTTCCATGTCAAACATATAAAGGTGAGATGTCATCTGTAGCAGCTGATACTGCAAGAAGGTGTGATTCTAATGAGATATACCGGGGAAAGAAGAATGACAGTGTGTATGTAACTTCAGTAACAAACTAAGATTAAGAGAATTCACTGCAGTGTGGGTCCACACTCTTTTGGGACTGTGAGGAAAAGCAGAGCATATTGGAATCTGTGCAGGTACCAAATGAGCCCACTGGAACACCTCCCTCTAGGATCTTTACCCTGACAAAGGCCCACTACAGAAATTCTTCCATTAGTTTCCAATATAGAATTCTACTGTCAGTAACTGAAGCAGAGAGGCCTACATAACAGCAGGGGTGTAGGAAGAGGGTAGACAATAGCTAACACATTGCTTGTCCTTTCAAGAAGTGAAGATACTGCAGACAGTAACCTTAGGGGCTCAGGCATAAAGATCCCTGACATTTCTCCAGATGTCTCCCTCCCCTGAATCAAAACACAGCTCTTTAATAATCAGTAGTGTTGAAGGTACAAGCAAATTGAATAAGTAAGTAGCCCAGATGCTACTACATGGCCTCCTTCATCTTAACTTGAACGTAAGCCTGCGGATATATCTGTGGCTAATTGATCAAATAAGATTCTTTAAAAATGAGGTATTCTCCATGATTTTCCGACATTGCCCAAAAGTGAGTACATCTCACTTCAGCCCTGTGTCAGAGTGCTTGTGAAGAATAATATTTAAAGAAAAACTTCTTTCTGGTAGGCAGAACTTGGAGCAATGCCTCTGGTTGCTCATCTCCTCTGGAAGGTAAGATGACTAGGGTTCTATACTCATTATGGGAAATAATTAAAGTTTAGGTGGATAGCCAGAGACTAAAAAGGAACATGCGTGGAAAATTGTTGACAAAGAGATTTGGGAAACTAGCATGTGGCTAGACAGTATTCACATGGAGTGAAAATATATATCAGTCTAGTTAATGCTCCCCAAAGAGCATGATCAGAAGAAAAGGATCTTAGTTATCAGATAGAAAAGTCGACTTATTTGGTGGACATCAGTCAGCCTTTTCCATTAGCCATCTTTTCCCTTTCCCAGATAGCTGTGATTATGTAGTTGATGTATAGGCTCCCAACATGAATTTTACCTCACCACTCTAATATATTTAGCAAGAGCTTCTGCTGAGAGTCCAGTCTAAGACCTGCAGTGATCAACACTGAATTCCCAGTATGGCACCATTCCTCAGGGACAGCCATGGGGATAGGGGGAGCCAGCTTGCCACCTGGTGGCAGATTGATTACATTAGGTCATTTCCATTCTAGAAGTGGCACCACTTTATTCTCAAATAGATATCTACCTTGGATAGTTCTGCTTTGTGATCCTAACACTTCTGTTAGAACCACCATCTGGTAATCTATTAAATGCCTTCCTTACCTTAATTATACAATTATACACAGTATTGCTCTAACTAAGAAGTTAATTTTACAGCAAGTAAAGCAATGATTTTATGGCTTTGGAATTTATTGGTCTTATCTTGTTCACCATAGAGCAAGTGGCCTGAAAAAAATAATGAAATGGCCTTTGTCAACTTTGTCATTTCACTGGCTCTATGGCAACACTGCACAGACCTGAGTAATATCTTCCAGGATGCAATATATAGTGCAAGTCACATGGTGCTTTCTTCTACAGTCAGAGTTTTGGAATCAAGGCTGGCAATGAGTGACTCTTCTTAGTGTTTATTATCTTTGTTGATGCATTGACAAAAGTTTGCTTTCTAACGCTATACTTTATATTCTAATGATTTATAGTTCTTAGTTCCTAAGAAAGGAATCATTCTACCAGGGAACATAAATTGAAAGTTGAGAATGCAATGTGGCCACTTTGTATTTTTCTTGTAGTTAATCAACAGGCAAAAAAGGAGTGGAGTATTGGTCTTCTTGATGGGATGACTGATCCTATCAAGTGGAATTTTGGCCACTCTCTACTATAAAATCATGGAAAGGAGGAGTATGTGTGCCATGTAGTTGGTATTCCAGGTTGTTATAAGTTGAGTTGCTTCTCTCAAAAGGATGTGTTGAAATTCTAACTTTTAATACTTGAATACAGGATCTTTGCTGAGATAATCTAGTTAAGATGAGATCATATTCAATTAGCGTGGGCCCTGATCCATTGTAACTGACATTGCTTTAACAGAAAAGACAGGGAAATACAAAGAAAAGATGGCCATTTGACTACTGAGGCAGATGGGAGTTATGCTGCCACAGCTAAGGAATGCTGCTAGGAGTTGGAAGAGAGGCCTGGAATAGACCATTTACCCTTTTAAAAGGCTGCTAAGAAAAACCTGATAACATTTTTATTTCAGACCTCTGTCCTCCTAAAATGTGAAAATAAACCTTTATCATTTTAAGTGCAGTTTGTAGTAATTTGTATAGTAGGCCAACAAAAACATAAAAACCAATTTACACAGGGATCCTAATAACTCAGATTCCTCCAGAGTCTAAAGGAGTTTGGTTACCCAAACAGGCAAGTATACAGAAGTTTAAACAATGAGGACCAAAAGAATATGGAATCGATAGTGGAAAAACAAAGACCACATAATTAGCTATAGAAATAAGAATTATTTTATTTTTATATGTATCTGTTCATATATCTATATATCTCTTCCTATTTATCTATCTATAAAATGTTTTTCTTTCCTTCTTCATTTCTTTATTATATGACATAATAGCCAATAGCTTTGCATCTCATGTTATAGAATATCAACAGGAAGTATGATTCAGCTGTGAAAGGAATGAATATCAGCCAAAGATGAATAAAGGAAGTTTTTTAGCAGAAAGTAGTAAGGTATTTTCACTGAGTATCATGATAAGGATCATTGTGGCTTGTTGAGTAAAAACACAATTTTGCCACTGTCTTTGTTTACAGTATAGATCTGGATTCGGAGATGTATATGGATGACAAATAGGGACAGATTGTGATAGTTTTGTACTTTTTCAAATTTCCTACAGTGGAGAATGACCTGTTGTTCAGAATTCTGACCTCTCTATGCTCCTGAGGTACCACTGGCTATGAGGCAAATTTACACAAGATTGAGAAAACATAAATGATGCTAAGCTAAGTTGTTTCATATTCGAAAGTCAGGATAGGGTGCCAGGCAGCTTGTATGCATTGTTTGGGTAAACTGCTCACTTCGTCTTTAGAAGGCAGCTTTGACTCCATCATTCTTCCTACTACCACTTGTCATCCTTAAGCTTCTTCAGATCCTGGGCCATAGTCATGTGTAATTTGCTGGTGGGAGTTGCCAACTTCCACAAGCCACCCACAGCATCAGAGGGGAAGGTGATATGAGACAATATGCATTCCATTTTATCCTCAGGTTCTAGCTCATCCTCAGAGACTCAAGTTTATCTTTATTTTTCTTCCCATCTGATGGTCTGGTTAACTTACAGTGGCTTCAGGCTCAACACCTGATACAGAGACAACAACCTTGTATAAACTATGCCAGTTCTCACAGTTGTGTAAGCTCTTAGTCCTATAATAAATCCCTTATTCTATATACTTGTAGTATGTTTAACCCACTTAGGAATGTTTGATACACATATTCAAGTACATACTCTGAATACTCTTAATATCAAAATGATTTTGATTTCATGGTTTAGTTTTCCTTCAAAGACAAAGTTGTTTCATGATATCTCCTACCATTTCAAAGTCTTTCCTTTAAACAAACGTTCAGAGCTTTTGTTTAAGGTTATAAATTTACATGCCTAAACTCTTAAAAAGAAAATGTGCTTGTATAAAGCTTCATGAAATTACAAGCTCATCTGGAATCTCTCATTATGTCAGTTTGGTTACATCATTCTATATTCCTTGGGTTTTGGTAGGAAAGAGGAGGCCATTCTAATGTGTTTTAATAGAGAGTGTAATGAAGGGACAATTTATCTTGGTATGGGTAGGGGTACAGAAATCAACAAGGAATGGAGAAACACAAAGAACTTCCCACAAAAGAAGCCATTATCAATCCCAAACATGAAGGGATGAGAGAATGTTACCAGAGTCCAGTAAGAACTAAATCCATGAAAGAGAGCACCAAAAAAAGCTATTGATATAGAGACATGCAGTCACTGCCACACAATGCACCATGGAATAGGAAAATAAGGATAAAATGCCCCACTCCTTAGTTGCCTCCTCCTTGTCTTCAGCTGACGTTCTTCATTCCTGTGTATTGCAGTTACTATGGTGGGTCATATACTGGAAATGGAGGAAGGATAATCTGAAAATATCAGTAATATTAAGAGGGAAAAAAGGTGTTTAGGGTGTCTCATGAGCAATTGACCTGTATTAATTCCTGCTGTGATGTCAGTCAGAAGAAGAACATAGGAGGTTAAATGATATTTTAGCCAGCATATAACTGGAGCATTTAATTTGTTTTGGGGGGTTGTTTGTTTGTTTGTTTGTTTGGTACTGGGGATCGAACTCATGACCATGCACTTGCCAGGCAGGTGCTAACATCACTGAGCTAAATCCCCAGCCCTGGAACATTTAATTTGCAATATCAATAACTAGTTTCTGTTGGGATTATCCTCCAGCAGTTATTGAAAACACCATATTGACAAAGTAATTCAACCATCATTTCTTTAATGAAACTGAAATCCAGAACAATTAAGTTGGTTACTAGAGAATTTAGGTTACTTAGTTGAGGCTATTCCTACTTTATCATGATCTTTCTGGAATTGAGGCTGCACTTTCAAATATTTTCTAAGTACTTAACAATTGAATTAACTCTTATGAAATACTTTATGATATAACATAATACTCAATGAGACATTATACTAATCATTGTTCATTTCTTGTTATATGGTTTTGAAGTCCTGTAATGCTTTCATTCTTTTTATTGGTTTTATACTATTTTGTTATGTTTGATATTATTATGTGTGAAGGTATGGACAACTATTTCAAAGAAAACAAGACATTATGGTAACCACTGTTGAGATCCTGTGTCTTGTGTTGAAGTCTTTGTGTTGCTTGCATTGTTCTGATTTGATTTATTTTGTTTTTGTCTTTAAAATAAAAAATTTTAAAAAATATAATACGAGAGAAGTCAAGATGGCCGATCAGTGAGTAACAAAATACAAAGCCTCCTGGGAGAAACAACTTATATGCCAGAATAAAACATCCTGGAGAGACCCAGACAGAGGGAGATGGATCCTCTTGATACAAAAAGAAATTAAAATGTAAAAAAGCTCGTCAAACACCTTGGGACTACAACTGGAACAGGTGAAGATTGCGGGACACAGCGTTTTCACTGCAACCCACCAAGTTTGCGCTGGCCTGAGTTTGCTTGGGTCCACGCCAGCCTGCAGAGCCACCCAAACTTGCTCCCGCAGCCACTCACAGGAAGCACAGCAGTGCTGAAGTCGGGGTTGGTGAGCCCAATGGAGAGCAGAGCTGGTGAAGGGATCTTCATTAATCCACGGTCTGTTCTGGGAATGAGACCCCACCCCCCACCACAGGAAGGGTGCAACCAAATGGGCAACATGTTGGAATCGGGGAGGAGGAACCTGAACTGGGAGTGACAGTGACTTCAGTTGGTTGTTCTCTCCCCACACACAGATTTGTGGGATTTACTTGGACTGGGCCACACCCCTGGCCAGGACCCAATGAGCCATCCCAAATTGATTTCCTGTGTCTAGCACACACTAACTGGGTGAAGGCCGCTGAAGTTTGGCTGGCCCAGTGGGGAGGGGCAGGCAGGAGAGGGTGGAGGTCCCTCACCAGTGTGCTTCAGAGGAACCATGGTCAATAGGGATTGGGGCTGGGACCTGCAATGTACACCTGTGTGGAGGAAGCCAGGACCATGACAGGAGAGAGAGGCAGGAGGAGGCCCCCTGCACAGAACCCTGACAGCACTGATCTAGGAGAGGCAAAAACAGGGGAGACTGAAGGCAGCAAAAACGCAACATCAGACATGGCTTCAATGGACATTAAGAGATATCTTTGGGACCTTGTAGACGAGCTCAAAACTGAAATATTAAATCAGGTAAAGCAGGATATGAGTAGAGTAATAAAAGAAATGCTCTCAGGAAGCATCTCTCAGGAAGATACAGATGGAAGAAGGGAGGAACACAAAAAAAGGCTAGAAGAGGACAAGAGAATCTACAATTTAAGAACAAGAAACGTGAATGAAGAAGCAAGAATACAAACAGGTGAATTACAAAGGCTATTCACAGAAATAATTAAGGAAAACTTCCCAAGCATGGGAAAAGAAAATGACATTCAGTTATGTCAGGCATACAGAACTCCAGCCACCTGCAAATAAACAGATCTACACCCAGACATATAATAATCAAGATACCAGAAATTCAATATAAAAACAGAATACTAAAAGCTGTCAGAGAAAAGAAACAGATTACCTATAAAGGTAAGCCCATCAGAATCACGGTTGACTTCTTGACAGAGACCATCAGATCAAGAAGAGCTTGGAGCGAAGTCTTCCAAGCCCTGAAAGAAAATAACCTCCAGCCCAGATTGATGTACCCTGCAAAACTGTCACTAGAAATCAATGGAGAAACAAGATGCTTCCATGACATAGAGGAACCAGGGGAATTTGTGACCACCAATCTAACCCTACAGAGAATACTGAAGGACATTCTAGAGAGAGAGAGAAAAAAATACCAGAATTTTAGGAACAGTGGCAGAAAGGCCTCAATGAGTGGGGCAGGCAGTAGAATGAAGGAGAAAACTAGACAAACAAAGGCAGAAAAATAGCATAGCAGAAATGAGGCAGAGAAGGATGGCTAGAATCTCTAACATAGATGGCCTTGATACACTATATTGTTAATAGTGCACCAGGATTTAAAACCCACATTACTCACACTACTCTGGTTAGTTGTATTATATTCTATTCCAGTCATTCTACCTGTACTAGATTTGAGGGCACAGACAGTAATCCCAAAAATAACAGGATATAGTAT
The DNA here is from genome assembly GCA_004027455.1 of Hydrochoerus hydrochaeris. Taxonomy (NCBI): domain Eukaryota; kingdom Metazoa; phylum Chordata; class Mammalia; order Rodentia; family Hydrochaeridae; genus Hydrochoerus; species Hydrochoerus hydrochaeris. The sequence continues at coordinate 303,170 of PVLA01000232.1, forward strand.
GGTAATCATCCTTAATTTCCTATTAATCTAAAGCTCTGTAAAACCTACACTGTTTTATCATGACTGATTGTAATTGAATCTGGTTTGTTAGATTGCTGTTTTGTATTGATAGATTTTATTCAAAGCTGTTATGATTGATAGTATCAAGTATGAGAGTATAGGCAACTGCACTTAAGATGACACGATTCACTAGAATATCCACTATGGTTTGATTATTACCTGCCTTTGAAGTTTGATACTGTCTACAATGTTTTATTTTTACTAATAGTGTTATGTACTGCTGTATTCAATTATACTGCTATATCCAATTATGCCTGATGATATAGACAATTCTATTGAAGATAATAAGAAACAACACAGTAATCATTGTAGATCACCTTGTACTGTGGTTTTATACACTTTTTGGTTTCATGATTTTATAGGAATTTGTTTTGTTTTGTCTTGCTATGTTTTGTTTATCCCTCTAATACAGAAAGGATAGAAATACATGTAGAGATGCATGCATGCGCAGCTGTTACACTCACTGTTTGAATATCTACCTTGTATGTTTTAATTTTGTAACTTGAACAACTATTTCTAAGAGGACAATATGTAAATTATCAACTAGTGGTTTCTTATTGGTTTTTTTTTTTCAAAATTCTGTATTATCTCTACCCTTTACATGCTTTTATTTCTCATTAAATAAAAAACATCTTTAAAAATTAAAAAAAAGCATAATATTCAGCCCATTTAAGATAAAATATGCACGAAAGTACACATCAAGGGAAAAGATAATATTAAATGACTTCAAAATGTTTTATTCTAATTTCCACCCTAGGCTCATTCGTGGCTCATGCTCTGCCTGAGTATCAGCCTTGTAAGTAGTCAATCCTTCAGGTGGTTCTAATTATAAAGAGCTGTATCACATAGAATTCCAATGCCCAGGACATGCCTTTGTGATACTCAGAGGTCTTGACTCTTCCTTTCTCACTCTCCTTTTATAAATGATAACCCAGAAAACCTCAGATACTGAACGGCGAGTATAGCTCCTGTACTCCCTCTATATTCTCCTAAGAGTGTGACCTACCATCAACCAACTCTTGCTTATTTCATTTATGAGTAAAAAATTACTTGGTGTGCTTTCTGTGTGCTAGGTATCATTCTAAATGCTTTAGAGTTTTATATATATTAACTAATTTATTCCAACCAATTTTATGGAGGTAGGTTCTGTTATTAGCATTTTGTAGTTAAGGAAACTAAGTCATGAAGACATTAACTAAATAGCCCCAAATCACTAAGCCATAAAAAATAGTGAGTTTGAACTTACTTGGAAATTTTCCTCTGGAATCCATGATGTTAACTGCCAAGTTATTTTGCATCCTTGGAGGAAGAGAGGACTGACTTTTTGTGACCCATACATGCCACACCACTATTATATAGAACATAGTAATATTTAACTGTTATTTTCTCCAGTTAGTTGGGACTATGAAGATAATGCAGATTTTTGCATTATTAAACTACCTTGTTTTATGAGGCATGTGATTGAAAACTGTTACAAATCCATATAAAACTATGTTCTTGTTTCTTTCACCGGAAACTTTTACTGAGCAGAAGTATATTCAGGTATTATAAGTAATTTGCCCTCCTGAAAGAACTACCCCCACTTTTGGTAATTTGATAAATTGCCTATGCATCTCCCCCCCCCCAAACTGATTTAACTTGCTTAATTTTGACATGTCACACATAATTAATATGGTAAATCTTTCAGAATTACAGACTTATTGAAAACATCTGTTAATTTACTAAAAAATGCACCACAGCCTAAGTTGTCTTTTATAGAACAAGGATCTTGTGCATCTCTATATTTCTGCTCCTTTCTCAAGGACATACATGATGGTTTGAGCTGTAAGACACTACTCAGTTTCAATTCAAGATTTAAACAAGTTGTCTTTGCCCTTCTTTCTTTCCTTAAGACAGGAAAGATTCTGGGAAACTTTAGCCTATCACTTTAGAAGGATACAAACTTCCCCTTCTGTTCACCCAACAGTGTACATTTTTGTTTTAGAATTTTTTTATCTTTTTGAGACAGTGTCTCACTATGCAGTTCAGGCTGGCCTTGAGCTCATTTTGTAGCCCAGGCTGGTCTCAAACTTGCAACAATTCTTCTGCCTCAGCCTCCCAAATGCTGGGATTGCAGGCTGGCACCACCACACCCAGCTAGAATTTTTGATCAGAATACAAAGTTATTTATTGCCAATCTATGCTAGATTCTACACATAATATATGGTAATTTTAGTATCCCAAGTCAAACATGAAGAGAAAAGTAAGATTTGAGGAGATACAAACATTCTAACTTTGTTTACTACTTAACAACTACCCCAATCTACAAAACATAAAAGATAGCTGAACATGACCAATTGTATCACTGCAGACTCAAGGAAAGGGACTTTGTTTTTAGTAGAATTATCCTTGGCAGAGGCCTTAATGTATGCAAACAGTTTGTATTTTAACATGTGTTTCTTGGGTTCACATAATTCTTACTTTTGGGGAGTAATTTATTTAGCTTTAGAATTATAGTATTTGAAATCACTTTTGTAAAATGATCTTTGGTATCCTGAGATTTGAGTATTTTGTTATTATTTGTGCTATGATATTGCCTATGAACAACACCACTCATTACTATGACTGATATTCCTTAACATATTTAGTTATTATATACTTTTCCTGAGAGATTTGAGTAAAGAAAATCAACCCCAAGCTTCCCCCACCAGTAATAACCACCAAACATCTTATGACTGTTAATTACTTCTCCTAACAATGCTGAGGATGAAAGAAACACTTCAATATTTAATTTCTTAATTTTTAATCAGAGATGCACATGGTCTCAATATTACTATCCTTCTCTTATCATAAATTACCAATTTATCAAAGTGTCCCTTCGTGGCTGAGAGAAAATTATTTATCCTGCAGCAAAATAAAATTGTTAGTCCTGCTAGGCCATGGTTATCTAATCCTCCATCCCTCTTATTGAAGGAAATTTATGCCCTTTTTAAAGTATATAAACTGAATTCTCACTGAATATTAGTGAATAAGATACTGTATGGTTGTGCAATAGACATTTGTTGTTTTACTTCTCTTGTTTCTAAATATGCCATAAAGGTTGGTTAACAGTAAAGAATTCTGTTGTAAGACTAAAACAGAAGGACTAGGGTTGTAACAGTGGCAAAAGCCACTGCCTGGCTAGTGCAAGGGCCTGAGTTTGATTCTCAATACCAAAAAAAAAAAAGAAAAGAAGAGACTAATGCAGATATTGTTCTTTGGTAAATCCAAAGTACAGTTTGCATCTTAATATTTTTATGTGGTCTTGAACATATAACCTAAGAGTCTAGAGGTTAGGAACATTATACATTGTATGGAGAACATTTATAAAATCAAGTGAATTATTCAAAGTAGTTCTTCCAAAACAACTTTTTCCAATAATAACTTATTCAATATTTCCCTTCTACATAATGTGAGCTCTACTTAATTATATATTTACAATAAATAGTCCCCTTTACCATGGAGAAGATGTGGTGATTCTACACTGCCATACCTGAGCATCTGCCTCATAGAACCGCAATTTTTTTTTTTTTGATACCAGGGACCAAACTCGTGACCTCATACTTACCAGGCAAGCGCTTGAGCCACTGAGCTAAATTCCCAGCCTAGAGTCACAATCTTGTGTCCACTCTGTGTCATATAAAATTTTGTTCACCTGCTGACCAGTAGATGTGGTTTTCACAAATAGAAGCAGCCAAGTGAGCCAGCAGCTAAATGAAATGCTTGAGAAATTTAATAACTAGTCATTCACTTCAGTTGCAGTAGAAGCTCCTCTACAAGTGTTCAAGTACTTGACTGCTTTCATATAGAGAGTACAAAATATTGAGCTTAGTGGCCCACAAAGGCAGTTTAAATGTACTATTACTAGACTGCCCAGTTAATTTCTTTTGATCCTATTGTGGATAATGCTGGTTAAAGCAAAAGAATAATCAACAACAGCTATCTCATATTTGTATTGCTCTTCAGTTTACCATTTTGCATAATTTATAGTATCTCATTTCACCAACATTTTAAAGATGATATTATAATTCTAAGGTTGAGTAATTTTCTCAGGATCCTAAACCATATGTGGTGGAAACTGGATTGTTCCACTTCTTGAGCCTGACTCAAAGTCACATCTGTGAAAGCACAATGCTTCTGACAGTGCTTGCAGTACACAGAAAAGCCAGCTCTGAACTGGTCATATTTAATCTTTTTTAACATTGAAGATTTGTTTATTTTATGTATTCTAATTTAATTTTAGCTTAGTTTATTAGTGTATGTATGTAAGTACGTATTGTTTATGGTCCTTGTGTGGAGTTGATACATGTGCATGACACGCCACAATTCCCTTTCTTCATTTCCTATCTCTCCTTTTCCTCTCCTCTCTCTTTGGCTCTTGATACCCTTTTCCTTTCAGAAAGATTTATCTCCCTACTTCTTAACTAATTTTATTTTGCTTTTTATTTTTAATCTCAATTTCCGATGTAAAGAGAAACCATGTGATATTTAAGCTTGTGTATCTGATTTATTTCACTTAACAGTAAGGTCTCAAGGTTCATGCATATTCCCACAAATGATTCAAGATTATCTTTCTTTATGGCAGAGTGATATCTCATTGTGTGTAAATACCACATATTCTTTATCCATTTATGTGTTGATGGACTGGATATACAGGCTGCTTCCAAGATTTAGACATTATGAATTGTGTTGCTGTAAACATAGGTATGCATGTATCACTGTAATATGAAGTCTAGATCTTTCAGGAAGATAACTAGAAGGTGAATAGCTGGGTCAAATGAAATTTTTAGTTTCAGGTTTTTGAGAGATCTCCACACTCATTTGCAAAGTGGTTGTACTAGTTAACATTCCCACCAATACTGGAAAAGCTTTCCTTTTCCTTCACAGCCTCTCCAGCATTTGTTATTTGATTTTTTTGCTGATGGTCATTCTTTCTGGTATATGATGAAATCTCACTGTTGTTTTCATTTGCATTTCTCTAATGCCCAGTGTCGCTGAGCATTTCTTCATGTGTTTTTGACCACGTGTCTTCTTCTGTGAGGTATCTATTCATTTCACTTGCTCATTCTTGCTTGGCTTTTTATTTCAGGGAGGGTTTAATTTTTTGAGTTCTTTATATATCCATAATGAGTTCTCTTTCTGAAGAATTGTTGGTAACATTTCCCCACAATTTGTAGGTTCACTCTGTTTTTGTTTCTTTTACTGTGCAGCTTTTTAATTTGATATGATCTGACTTGTTAATTCTCAGAATTATTTCATGTGCAACTGGACTTCTGTTTAGAAAGTTTTTGCCCATGCCTATAACTTTAAGAGCTTTGCCTATTTTGTCTTCCAACAGGTTAAATGTTTCTGGTTGAATGTTTAGTTCTTTGATCTATTTCTTTTGCTGTTATTTAGCATGTTGTGAGATATATGGGTCTAGATTCAATCATCTGCTTGTGGAGAACAGGTTTTCCCAACTCCATTTATCAAAGAGGCTATCTTTCCCCCATTGTGTGTTTTTGGCTGTTTTCTCAAAGATCCAATAGTTGAATGTACTTAGGTGTTTCTTTTGCATCCTCTGTTCTGTTCCATTGACCTTCATGTCTATTTTTGTGCCAGAATCATGCTGTTTTTAATCACATCTTTTGAATATAATTTTGAGTGAGGCATGGTAATGCCTGATGCTTTGCTCCTATTATACAAGCCTGCTTTTGCTGTTTGGGGTCACTTTTAGTCCCATAAGAATTTTAGGATTGTTTTCTCTAGTTCTGTGGAGAATGCTGTTGAAATTTTGATTGGAATTTCTTTCTTTTTTTGCCTAATATTTTGAGTACTATGTTGAACATGTGTGGTGATAAATAATATCCTTATCTTAATTCTGATTTTAGAAGGGAAGCTTTCAGTTTTTTCCCATTTAATATAATATTGGCAGTAGTTTGGTCCTAAATGGCTTCTTATCAGATTGAGATAAGGTCCTTCTTCCCCTACTTTCTTAAGTGTTTTTTTATCATGAAAAGATGTTGGATTTTGTCAAAGGCTTTTTCTGCATCTATTGAAATGATTTTTGTCCTCATTTTTGTTTATGTGATATATTATGTTTATTGATGTGTGCTTGTTAAATCATACTTGGATCCCTGGGAGGAACTTTACTTGGTCATGACATATGATCTTTTTGATGATTCATTACATTCTGTTTGTAAGTATTTTGTTAAGGATTTTTGCATCTATATTCATTAAAAAGATTGGTCTATAGTTCTGTTTTTCGGTTGGATCCATGGCTGGTTTTGGAATCAGGGTATTTGGTAGCTTCCAGGAGTGACTTTGGTAGTATTCCATCTATATCAATTTCATTAAAAAGCTTAAGGAGTATTGTTGATAGAATTTCCCTGAATTTTTTGTAGAATTCAGCAGCGAACTCATCCAGACCTGGGCTTTTCTTAGTTCTATAGATTATTTATTACTGCTTCAATTTCATTGCCTGTTATAGGATTATGCAGGAGTTTTAAATATTCTAGTTTCAATTTTAGTAATTCATATGTATCTAGAAATTTATCTGTCTCTTCTGAATTTGCCAATTTATTGGCATACAGGTTTACAAAGTAGTTGTTAATGTTTTTTTATTTCAGTGGTGCCCATTTGATTTCACCATTTTCATTTTTAATTGCATTGATTTTCTTTGCTTTTTATTTTTTGGCTTGTATTGGCTAAGCATTTGTCTAGTTTTTTTTAGAACCAGCTCTTAGGTTCATTAATTCTTTGTATTGTTTTTGGTTTCAATTTCATTGATTTCTGCTCTGATCTGCTCTTTATAATTTTCTTCCTTGTACTAGCTTTGGGATTAAATTATTCTTGTTTTTCTAGAACCTTGAGGTGTGTTGTTATTTATTTGGACTTGCTCTGTTTTTCTGTGGCCATTCATAGCTATTAACTTTCCTCTTACGACTGCTTTCATTGTGTCACATAAGCTCTGGTATGTTGTACTGGTATTTAGTACTAGAAACTGTCTCCTTTCTTACTTGATTTCTTCTGTTCAATTAAGCATGTGTTATTTAGTTTCCATGAATTTACATAATTTATGTGTTTTCTTTTGTCATTGATTTCTAATTTTATTGTACTGTGGTCTGATAATATGCATGTATAATTACAACTCTTTCAATTAAGCTTGCTTTCTTGGCTAGTATGTGGTCTATTTTGGAGAAAATTCTATGTGCAGATGTAAAGAATGTGTATTCTATTGTTGGGTGGAGCACTGTATATATTTGTTGTCCATTTGTCTGAAGGTTTTATTCAACTCTATTATTTCTTTGTTGATTTTTTTTCTTGCCCAGTTGTTCCATCTGTTGTGATAGTAGGGTTCTGAGGTTCCCTACTATAAGGGTATTCATTTTTATGTGACCTTTTACTATCAAGTAGTACTTGCTTTATGAAGCTGGGTGCACTATTGTTTGGTGCATATATGTTAATAATTGTTATCTCTTCCTGTTGGATTGTTCCCTTAATCAATATGTAGTGACCTTCTTGGTGGATCTAATCATATAAGATTTAAGGATTTTTGTTCATCCAGGAGAATCATGAGCAATGTTGACAGGTGAAGATGTAGGATAGCACATTTGAATGATTTTCTATTGTAGGAATAAAATGGAAGTAGTTAAAGGGATAGAAAAAAGTAAATAAATTGAGAGAGGTACCCTGTATGAACCAATAAGGATAATCCAGAGTGCTATAAGTTGAAGATTTAATGTAGCAAACCCTCCATATATAGAAAACCATGTCAAAGTTACTTTAGGAGAATAACAAGTGATGAATAAAGGTTTCTAAATAGCTAACAGGTAAGATAAAAAGATATTTAGAAGGCTACTTTAACAAGTACTTCTCTAGAACATGGTTTAAGCATATAATGTATATGGCACAAGTAGAAAACAGATTCCCTTTTCAAACACATTAAGTTATTGAACCAGGTTTATTAAAAATAAAACATTCTCCGATTCACCCTTTCCATGAGCCATCAAAAGGCATACATGTCCCATGAGGAGAAACAAGAAACCATTTCATCCTTCCCATGAGCTAAATGACAAACGGGCTGGGAGACAAGAACTGCCCCCCACACACACATTGGAAGCAACCAGCTGATTCAGAGGAACACAGGTTGAGTTGTTATCAACAGAGGTACAAAAGCAACTTAAAGCTTGCATTTTTTTGATTGACTTTTCAGGCCTAGAGCCAGTAGTCTAAGCATCTATTGAGATGATAACAATACACAATATAGTAAATATGGAGGATTGCCTTCTGTTTTGTCTTTGAAAGCCAATATTGTTCTCATTGTTTTGTTTTGTTCCACTTTATTGTGTTGTTTTGTTCAATGTTCTATTTTGATTGATGTTATTTCATACTGTTTTGTTTGATTTTATTATGTCTGATGGTAAAGGGAATCCATTTTGAAGATAAGATGCATTATGGTAGTCATTATTGATTTCCTATTATCCTGTTTTGAAGTTCTGCATCGCTTTTACTGTTTTATTTTGTTTGGCATTATTCTCTTTAAAGTAAAATAAAATAAATGAAACAGTCTCAGGACATGTGGGTCATTCCCAGCTCCAATGATAAATCTATTTTTATGTTATGTAACAATGCAGACAACATTTGAATATGTGTCATGTACTGAAGCAGGCTCTGAAACTGCATAATCCAATGAGCCATTGTTTTCTTTCTTCAAGGAGCTCAGACTAGTTGAAGAGAGAACAAAACAGCATCAGAATCCAATACTTACATAATTCTTGCTATGCGCCAGGCAATGTTCTAAGCTCATGACATTAACTATTCACCTTAATAACTCAATGAGGTAGACATTTGTTTCCTCACATACAAAGTACGATAATATGTTAATTTGAGAGAAGTTAAATAACATGCCCGAAGATCACAGAACCAGAAAGAGGTTAAACCAAGATTCAAAATGAGACAGACTAGCTATAGCATCTATGCTCTTAACCACTATACACAAAGCAGTATGATAAATGCCACCAGAAATATGCAGAAGACAGGTAGTTCGACCCACAGAAAGCAAGATACTCTCATCAAATTAAGGGTTAAGAAATGTTTCTATGTAATGTGCTCTGTAATTCTGACTGTTATGGTTTTAAATCTATATTAATAGGGAAAAATTCACATCTCTGCAAGTCTTCTGATACATGCATATTAGATTTTAAGTTCTCACAAATTATATCATTGTAAAAAATTATCCTACTTACTTTTAAAGTGCCTACTTTGAAGATAATTTAAAAAACATTTTAAAACACATTTCCTAACTTTGTTGCTAAGTAGAAACACAAAATTTTATATTGATTTTTATGGAGTAAAAAGATTTTAAAAATTGACACACATATATGTGTTTTACATACCAAACCACAGTGTGAGTTGCTTTTTCCTCTCCAATTTTTTTATTTATATTTTTGGCTGATTTTGTTGTCTAGAACCTCTAGCACAGTAAGGAATAGGAGTCATGATACCTGTTATCTCTCTCTCTCTCTCCTTCTCTCTCTCTCTAAAGGAGCAGAATATATTTATTGAAAGAAAGCTTCTGTCTGAGAGAGAAACAGAAAGGGTTCAGAGTGGGTTGCCCTATCCTTCTCTTTGGAATTGAAAACATGTGCTTTAGATTCCAAAAGTTTCACAATTTAATATATTTGTTGTAAAGTTTTTGTAGCTGTCCTTCATCAATCATAATAAGTTTCCTTTTATCTAGATTGCTAACCATCAATGATGTCACAGACTGAATTTGCCCTCCTAAAATTCATGTTAAAGCCTTAACCTCCCCCGCTTCAATCTTAGAATGTGATTTTATTTGGAAATTGGGCCTTTAAAGAGATGATTAAGTTAAAATAAAGCTGTTATGGTGGGTTTTAGTCCAATATGATTAGTGTCCTTTTTAAGAAGAGGTTTGGACAGGCGGAGAGACACAGAGTAGGGGAATGGATGAAAGAACATGTTAGGACACAGTGACAATTTGTCATATGCAAGTAAGAAGAGAGACCTAGGAGAAAACAAACTTGCCAGGATGCCTTACTGTGCAAAAATAAATTTCTATTGTTTAACTCATTCGAGCTGTGATATTTTGTTGCAGTAGCATTAGGAAACTAATACCTGTTCAGACTGAGTATTTTCTAGTTTTTACATATATTGAGATGGCTTGTTTTCCTTTGTTACCTCTTAATGTGGAGAGTTGACCGTTTTTCTAACATGATAAATATGGATATTCCCACAATCAGCCCATTTTAATCACAAAACATTTTTCCACTTTTCTGAGCTGTTTTGCTATATTTATCTGTTTGTGACTGACAGTGAGACATAATGTCTTAATGTTTTTTATTGGATTTGAATACTGAAGTCTTTATGATCATTTGAGATGACAGGACATGTGCACCCTTCTTTTTCATACTCTGGAGTAGTTTCAGGCTGGAAATTTTTGCTCTTGAAATGTTTGGTAGAACTCAATAGTAAATCTGTCTGGCATAGTGCTTCTACAAAAAGGATTTTAAATAATTGCTTCATCAATGGTAACTGTACTCAGCTGCCACTCATTCATTGTTCTAGCTCCTTGTGGGTATTATAGTCTTCAGTTCTCAAATGTCAGTATATCTATTTACATCTTATCTATAAGTATTTCTACATCTATTAGGGGATTGAGCCCAGGGTCTTGCATAATCTAGGCAAGACTTTACCACTGAACTTTTAAAATTTTACTTTGAGACAGAGTCTCACCATGTTGCCCAGGCTGGCTTTGTACTTGTGATCATCCTGACTCAATCTCCTGAGTAGCTGGGATTCCAAGTGTATGCCACCACACAATTTACTAGAATTTTTTATAGTTTTTTTCCTATTTTTGTTTGCATTTCTTGGAATGTCTAACTAGATTGGAGATATCCAGATTGATATTTTAATTTTCTGTATTCAAATGCTTCACATTTTTCTTTTCAAGTTATATTCCCAGCTTTCTTCCAGCTCTGCTAAATTTAATGTTTTCCTTTAAATTTTATCCAGTAATCCCAGGTTCAATCTTCCTCCAGCTTAACCTTAGTGTTACATTATATGGCAAAGGCACCTTGGCAGACAGGATTAACATCAAATATCATTTTTTGGTAGTGGGATCGAACTCGAGACCTTGTAGTTGACAAGCAGGTGCTGTACCACTTAACTCAATTCCTGGCCCTAACTTCAAATATCTTGACAGAGAAAGATTGTGACCTATCTAAGTGTGCATTAAATGCAATCACATATGTTCTCATAAAAGCAAAGAAGGAAATTAGGCTGCCCAAAAGCAGAAGATATTGTGATCCAGAGTCAGACAGGAGTGATTCATCCGGAAGTCACAGAATGTTGGCAGCCACTAGAAGCAGGAAGAGATAAGGAATGGCGTCTCTGGGGCCTCTAAAAGGAATTACCAGTTGATAACTTTGCTTTTAGATTGTAGGACCCAGTTAGAACTTCTAGCTTGCAGAACTGTGACAGAATAAATTTGTGTGTTCATCATGTTTGTCATTGTGGAAATAAGAAATTAATACAATCAGCAATGTCACTAAGAGATTAAAATTATTCTGGAGAGGGATTGAGAAGGATTTACAAAGCTTCTGCATATATAGGAATAGTAATAATTGTGAGATCCAGTTACCTTTTTCTGGCATAATTATTGATCACTGTATGTCATGATTCTTCATTGTAATTATTTTTATGTTGCTTGAATAGTCCAAGACCCGACAAATACTTTTTGGCAGAAGTGCTATCTTTAAGGACAATTCCTGGATCCCCTAACCAGGAGCATAGAATTCTAGATCCCCAAATGATTTTTAATTACATAGTGATTAGTTTAACTCTTTTTCCCTAACTGACTAAACAGAACCCCAGAAGGAACAGATTACCTATTGAAACTTAGTTGATTCAGTAGTGGCAAGAGTTCATCAGGACTTCCAGGCCACTGAGCTTTTAAAAAATATAAGATGCTAATATCTAGTCATAGGAAAGAAAACATTTAAGTTGATGTGAAGATATTTTAGATTTAGAATTTCAGCCATTACTGCTAAGGTTCCTTCTGAGTAGTAAGTGGGCACCATATTAAGAACAAAATCTCTCATTTTCAGTTTTAACCTTCAACCTCATTTTAACTGTTTCGATTTATTAACCAAGTTCTAATACCAGCTTCATATGAAGGAATGTCACTTTGAGGAGTTTCATCTTTTGAGATACAGTAGTACTTTGCTTGGGTTAAGGAAGCAAAGTCAAAGATCCAGGTAAACAAGAGGTGGTGTAAAGGGACCACTTGGAAAGAAAAGGGACACAGATCAAGAGAGAATTCTAAAACTCTAAGAGTAAGTAATAAAAGCACCTGATGACCTCTGTAGAATTCAGAATCTGGATATTTCCAATGTTTATGAAAAAGGAAAGTTTATGATTTAAGACACCATCTCTCAACTATTAAGAAATATACTCAAATCAAGGATGAGGCAAGATCTTCACCACATTGGGAGTAAAGAGAAGACTGTAGGCCAGTACTATACTTTTAGTGCCCATACCCTTTGCACCAGTAATTCCATTAATTTAATTAATATTTCCAGAAATGGAATTACTTTTACAAATAATAATATTATTTGTGTTTTGTTTTTGTTTTTGTTTTGAGCTAGGATTTTGGTATGTAACCCAGGGTGGCCTCAAACTCCTCGTGATCCTCCTGCCTCAGCCTTGTGAGTGTTGGGATTATAGGTATATGCCACTGTTTCTGGCTTTCTAGAAACTATTCTTAATGAACCAACAAGTGAGACCAGATATCATGCCTGACTTCCTATTTAATCTCACCTGACCCTTGTATTCCACAATAATGAGGTGAAATATGTGTTCTTTCATTACCATGAATATTTGGTGATCAAGAGGGCCTATGGCAGGTAATCCCTCCAGCATGTCTGTTATATAATGTCTAGAACTGTACGTGGGAAAGTCACTCAGTGACAAGCCTAACCCAAAGAAATAATGATCTTTGCTTTTGGGAATTGTAGAACTGAGAAGCATCTCATGACCAGGCAATTTGGATCAGATATATATCATTTGTCCACAAACTTCCACCTGTATGAAGTTGTCCACCAATCTCTTTGATCACCCATTTCCTACACAAACAGCCCCTGAGTGAGCTTCTGGGAAAGCATTCTTGTCATCTTCTTATCAGACATCTTATCATAACGAAACTCTTTTCCTACTATGTCCACACCCTCAACTAAGTTGCTTCCACTTTGTGGCAAAGCAGGGCTGGAATTTTGTGCAGTAACATTAGGATAATGACTGGACAGTTTTACACACAATATGCACTGCAATATTTATCATGTAAGAATGTTATTTAAATATGATAGGGGATTTGTTAACATGGTGTATTTGTACAATAATTTAATATACCCATTACCTACTTATGAAGCATTTCATATATGAAGTTTATCGTTTGTGTACATAATATAAAATCAGTAAAGAGAGGATTTTTCTCTAAATTGTTATACATCAAACACATGAACAATAAAAACAAAAGAGTAGATAGAAATAGCCATTAGTGGTTTATGTGTGTGTGATGGTAGTATTTAGAGACCAAATTGCAAAAATACACACACTTGTTTTTGTTTCCTACAAGTTACACGTAAACAAAAAAATTTTTTGCCCTTGAAATCTGGCTAACTAGTAATCTTCGTGGAACTGAGAAGTGTAGACTATCCAAAGAATTTCTGTTTTTGTTTTTGGCAAACAGGAGTGATGGCCTCTTTCCTTACAATTTGTACAGTAATTCAATTCCCCAGAAGTTTACACCTGCTTTCTTCTGCATCTGGAAGAGTTATAATTTCTATTGAAAGTAAGGGTAGGACTAAATTATTGAGAGACCCTGTCTTACTAGATGGCATATTGAAAGATGGGTTAAGTAAATGCATTCTAATATATATATATATATATATATATATATATATATATATATATATTATTGAGGAGATTAAAACTATTGCTACCAACCTTATCAGTTATGACTGCAGCTTCATGGAGTGTATTGCACATTGCCTATTCAGAAAAACACAATGAAGTTAGCTTCTTCCTTTTTTAAATTTTTTTTTAATCAGTACTGAGGATAGAACTCATGACGGAGTGCTTGCAAGGCAGGCGCTTATGCCGCTGAGCTAAATCCCCAGCCCAGTTTCTTCCTTTTTAACATCCCAGAAGACTAACAGCTAATTGGAAAAATGTGCTTTGTGTGTTGTTCAGAAGCTTCAGGGTTTTTTTGGAAGCAAAGACTTTCCAAAATGCAAGACATAATTTTTAGAAAATATATTATATCTAAATTGAAGTTTTCATGGGGCTAGACATAATGAAAGTACAAATATTGCGGGATAAAGGGAATACCATGGTGTAGTCTTTGGGAACTTTTCTTCAGTAGTTTTTTTTTTTTTCTTAATCCCTGTGTTTTGAGCCATTTGATGCTTCCTAGAGGCAGCACAAACCATCATTTAGCCTACTTACCTTCTGAATATGAATCCCCGCCCTAGCTTAGCTGTTAAAGGAAAGGCAGAAGTCAATTGCTGCTTGGTAATTTTCTTCCCTTGAATAAAAGGTAACAGACCTCTTACGGGTTTGATTTGGCAGTAGCAAAGATATCATTCATCACTAAGTCAATAGGCCAAAAAATATCTTTTTGCTAATTCCAGCCCCTTTTCTTCTTAGCAATATGCTTATTCTTTACAGAGAAGGAAAACAAAATAAAAATAGTTCTTTGAATGATATTTGTTAGTTATCTGAAAGCCCTTCAATTTTTGTGATCAATTTCAACCAATTATATTGAAGACTATAGACTTAGAAAAGGCCTTCATCTTCACAATCCAGGTCAAAATCTCTTTTGTATCTATTTGTGTTTGAATTAATGGAACACCAAGAAATATCAAATTGCATTTAATGACTTAAAACAATTAAGACTTGTTAGCCCCTGAATAAGAAAAACTTACTGAAATGTTTCCAGAAGTAAAATTTGTTAATTACTTATTCACCTTTATCTGATATTTGGATCACCAAAATCAAGCCCTGTACAATTCTGTATGTGTGGGGGCTGGAGACTTAGCTCAGCAGCATAAGCGTTTGCCTTACAAGCATGTAGTTGCGAGTTCAATCCCTGGTACCGATAAAAACAGCAGCAACGACAACAAAAACAAAACAAAACAACCCCCCACACACACAATTCTGTGTTTACAGTCCATTAGTTAGTTTGAAAACACTCTCATTGTAGGAATTCTTATTTTGCAGCTGAGGAAATAGGTTCGGGGAGATTAGATAGTATTTCCTAAATCACAGGACTCACTAGGTTGGACACAAAAAAGAAAGTATCAAGTTAGAAGAGATAAAAATCCAACCCTTATTTGTACAGTGACTGCAGAAAGATGTATGTTTCACTTTTTGAAATGTTGTATCAAGCCTTAGTAAGACAAATTCCCTCAGCCTCCAGTCTCCCTAAGTACTGGGAGTGGGGTGCTGCATCTGAGCCTTGTAAGGTAGCTCTACTGTATGAAAACAAACAAAAACACATACCCCACCCCACACTTGGTCGCTTGAATCCTACATCCAGGAAAAAACAAAACATATAATTGGCTATTTTCATCTACTCTTGCTGTTGTGCATTTGTTTGATGTGTAATTAAGGAAAGAATACTGTCTCAGTATAAACTTTCACTTTATCATTGTTGTAGTCAGCAAGGTAATAATACAGGACACATAATTAATAGGATTATTTTATAATATTTGCATTTGACTGCAAAAGTCAAATGCAGAAGACTACTAGAAATCTGTCCACACGTTAGAGACCAAAGAATCCAGCTGAAGGCCTGAATCCCAAGGCAATGTCCTGCAGGAATCCAGCTGAAGACCTAGAGCCCTTAGCAATGTCCCATATGAGTCCATTTGGAGGCCTACAGCCCACGACAATGTCTCATGCAAGTCTGTACCAAGGATCTGCACTGGCAAGGCCCAGAGTTCAGTGGTGGAAACTAGAAAATCTACACCATTGGAATGAAGGATCTGTGCCAGCAGGCTGGGGATCTGCACTGGAGCTAGGAAGCAATACTAAAGGTAAGGACAAGAGCCTGTAGCCATCCTTAGCAAGCACAAAGACCTGAGCTCCTCTGATGATAACAGCTAAGTTCATATCAGGAAAGCCAGCATGGCAAGTTTTTCCAGCAGAATCAACAACACACCATCTTCCCCTTCACTTCTCCTTTTATGCTGTTTGCAACAATTCTCAGGTGGGCCTTTTGCACCTAGCACCATGCTGATTCAGTTCAGCAGGGTGGTAGAAATTGACCATTAGTTAATCCACCACAATCATGAAACTTCATAGATGTCTGATGGCTACATAAAGGGTACTATGTTAACTTTTTTTTGTGTGTGTGTGGTATTTTTGAGACAAGGTCTCACTATGCAGTTCAGGCTAGCCTTGAATTCATATTGCATCCCAGATTGGCCTTGAACTCATAGAGATCCTTCTGCCTCAGCCTCCTGAGTGCTAGGGTTACAGACATGTGCCATGATGCCCAGCCATTATCCTAATTTCTACAAATGGAATTATAGTCTGAAGGGTTTGAGTACTCTTAGTATTCATTTTTCTACTGACCTGTAGTCTTTGTTTCTCTTTCCTCTAAAGAAGGGGGAGCTTATCGTCTCATTTTGCCTTGACTGTAACTGACAGCCTAAATTAAAAAGCAAACACCTGGGCATGGTGGCACATGCCTATGGTCCCAGGGCTCTGGAAGTTGAGGCAGGAGGATTTCCAACAGTTTGAAACCAACCTGGGATATATAGTGAGTTCAAGGCCAATCTGAACTATATAGCTATGCCCTGTCTCAAAAAAAACCCCAAACACTGAATGTTCTTTTCTAGCTTGTCTGATTCAGACTTTTTCTTCTCAATTTTAATACAATGTTGAAATCTCACTGCCTGTTTCTGAGTTATTCACCAGGAAATGCAGAAGTCTCAAATCCATCATCTGCTTATATTTTTTTTCCTCTAAAATAAAGTGGGGATCAAGAGATGGAGGAAGTAAGCCAGGTGTGATGGTGGTGCACACATGTAAGGCCAGCACTCAGCAGGCTGAGGCAGGAGGATCATTGCAAGTTCCACACCAGCCTGGGCTACAAAGTTAGCACAAGGCCAGCCTGAACTGCAGTGAGCCCCAGTCTCAAAAAGCCAGAGAGAGAGAGAGAGAGAGAGAGAGAGAGAGAGAGAGAGAGAGAGAGAGAGAGAGAGATTGAGAGAGATCTGGAGGAAGGGGAGGAAAAGGGCATGAGAAAAAGAACTAAGGTGTGTTATGCACACATACCAACTCCACACAAGGAAGTAAACATTATGTACTGCAAACATGTACTAATAAAAAAAAACCCTAAAAATCAAAAAAGAGAGAGGGAGGTCTCAACTATTGTATTACTTGAGTCCTTTCACACTGCTTATTTTATTATTTATTTTATTCATAGGTGCTGGATTTGTGCTGAGTGTTAATTGGATTCAAAGCATGCAAAGAACAATCAGCCTGTCTTTTCTAAGTTTGAGGAGGGCAACTTTCACTTGAAGGAAAGTGATTTTTCCATCTGGCCTCAGGTCTCCCTCTGGCTGTGAAGGGACAGCCAGATAAAACTGTCTGCCTTAGTTTCAGGTGATGAACGCGGGAATCTTTCTATCTCCACCTAGTGCACAGGCTGCCTGCTCAGAGGACACTTCCATACATCCCTCGTTCAAGCGGTGCAGGCTCGAGCCTTTGGGAAAGATTTCAGGGCAGAGATGGTGAATTTTGGTGGCTGCTACGCCTCCCACAGAAAAGTGCTCGCTTCCTACTTACACGTCTGTGTGTGTGTGTGGGTGTACAGACATCAAAGCTTTGCTAGCCCTGGAGTGGGAGTACATGCTCCCGCTTTCCCCAAAAGGGAAGCTGTAGAAGTACGCAGAACTCAGTCCTCTCCAGCCTCAGCCGATTTTTCGTTCTCCCGCTTTGCTCTTTCGCTCTTCCGCTCGCGCAGCCGCCCCTCCCCTTCCACACAGGAACAAGCTCCCGGGACTCTCCCGCGCTTCTCTTCTACAGTTCGTAGGAGCTTGCCTTTTATAATGGTCACAGCCAATGAGCGTTCTTCCTTCCTTCTGCCCGCCTACCTGGCCAATCACCACCTCTCTTGTGTAATCTTCGGCTCCTCGGCAGCTTTCGGCTATTTTCGTTGTTGCTGGCTTTTTTCAGGAGCTGCTCGCTTGCAGCCTGAGACGCTGCTTTTTTTCCGGGTTCGGAGCCGTTCCGGATGCTTTAGGTTGCCGGATGTCTGATCTCCGGATAACTGAGGCGTTTCTGTACATGGATTATCTGGTAGGTGCGGGACAGGGGAGGGGTGTCGCTTCTTGGATCGCATGGTGCCCGATGGGTCCCTGCCTATAGGAGCAGCCTTTTTGCTTTTTCTTTCTTTGGGATGGGATGGCTTTGGGGTTCTTTCTCCAGCGGCCAGCTCCAGAGCTGTGCTCGGGACTCGGAGGGGCAGCAGCCAGGGAGGCTGGGTAGTGGGGCTGACAGGTGAAGGCGCGGCCGGAGCCGGTGGGGCTGTAGCGAGGGTCGCGCGGCTTTGCTTGGGGATGGGGCCGCGGCGGAGCGTCCCCTGCCCGCGGCCGGCTCTTGAGCTTCGCTCTGCGCACCCCGCAGAGGACTTTCCTTCCCGGGAAGCTGGAGTTTTCCGCTCTCCCTTGAGCAGAACTCCAGGTACTATTAAAGAGCCATAATCTGAATGGCTTGCTAAATGCTCGGCAGCTCCGGTCATTTGGTTGTTATTAGATCTTTAAAGCTTTGACCTCCTTCGGTTGCGGCGGGATTTTAAAAGCACATTACCATAAACTAGACCGGACCAAACTGCGCTGCAACCCGCAGGAGCCGGATTGGGTAGGGCAGGCATTGCCCCAAGGGCCCGATCTTGGCACTAGTCGCTGTTGCCCTGTGTACGGATTAGGACTCAGTTTAGGCCAGGCTGTGCTGAGAAGTTGAGGTGGGAAAAGTGTCAGCACACTGCGGGGACTACCATTGTTGTAAAAATTGACTTGGGCGTGCGGTTGTGGAATTATGCAAGCACTGTGTTTTGTTCCAGAAATTATATTTCCCCAGAGCTCTCTATTTGTGGTCAGGCAGATCCTTATTTACACGAGTTGTGTTTGATCCTATACAATTACTGTGTTAACGGTGCTAAGCTGAACTGCTATTGCTGTGGCAAACTGAAGTAGACTGTTGGAAACATTGGCCCTCCTGTCATCTTGTTGGACACATGTACTCGGTTTTCGACTGCAAATTGGCCTGGCAGAGATCTGCCAATGTCTTCTAGGAATTACACTTAAGAGAAAGACTGTGAACGCTTTTGTGATCGAGAAAATTGGGCAAGGTCTAGTTTTCATTGTTAACTGCGTATTTGGGGTTATTTTAATATACTTGAATAAAATGTTTCTCGTAAAACTTCATTGCTTGATGAACTTGGGAAGGATGTAACTGCAGTTAATGCGTGACCTAGTGAATAGAGCTGTTAAAAATTCTGCGTTCAAACTCTTTTGTTAATTTTTTGATGGTATTAATTTTTATCTTCATGAGATAGGGATGCTGTCCACCCACTACTGTAGCTGACTGAGCAAGTTAATCTATTTATGAAACTAATTTAAGATACCAGGTTCCCTGTAGGGTTAAGACAGTCTAGAAGATTATTTTCTAGATTAAATGATTAAGTTGTAAAATGGGTGTGGTGGCACACGCCTATAATCTCAGTACTCAAGAGGCTGAAACAGGAGGATCATTGCAAGTTTAAGGCCAGCCTGAACTGCCTAGGGAGATCATTTCTCAAAAAGACAAAACAAGAGCAACAACAACAAAATATTAAGTTGTAGCTTGTCTTATAGAGTATGTTTTTTCTTTTGCAGTTTGCCCAAGTTAAAGCCAATGTTTGTTGGAGATATTCCCAAATAGGAAAGTGTAACATTTCCTATACTACTTTACTCAAAGCTAATTTTGGATACTTAACTAAGCAGTTCTTACAAAAATAATTCAGGTAGTTTAAAAAAAAATTTTTAAGTGTGTTTTAAACTTGCAAATTATATCAAAAAACTGCCTTCAAGGTGCCAAACCTATCATAGCATTTAGAGAAAATAATCTGCAAACTCTTATTCAGGTTATTCTTCAATTAGACCTAGTCCAAGTGTAAGTAGATGTGTGTTTATGTGCTTGAGGTTACCCTAAGAGCAAGTTAGTGTCTTTGCCAGTTTATTAATAGGTTTATGTTAAAATTAGTGGGCCCCAATTTTGACTTTGCATTTTTATTTTACCTGCCATGTCTCCTCACCCTAGTTTTGCTTTAGTATAAAGCATCATTATTTTGTCATTTTTACCATGCTTTCAAAAGTTCACTAGTGCAGTGAAATAGCCTCATAAAAATCTATGACTACTCTTTCGAGGTGAGAAAAAAAATCTTAAAGAAAACAGTTTAGTTTTCAGAGTGTGCTAGATTTCTTAAATGTTTGTGAAACATTTATGAAAGATCCTTCACCAAGCCTAGTGTGGTGGTGCCTGTCTGTAATCCCAGCACTTGGAAGGCTGAAGCTGTCTATTAGTTCAAGGTCAATTTGGGCTACCTAAGCTAATCCAGGTCTAGTCTGCATGACATAGTGAGACCCTGTCTCAAAAAAAGAAAAAAAAATCCTTCATCATTAAGTGGACTAGGGAAAAAAAATTCCAAAAACGAGAATCAGCTCTGCTGAGGTGATTTGTAGTATGTTGTTTTTGCTTGTCAACTGTCACAAAAAATGATGTGCCATATCAAAAACTCCTTTCTTCCTGCCTTTCAGATTGAGTTGTTTGCTTATGCACACTCTTTCTGTGATGTTTATTAAATACTCTATTTAAAAATAAAATTGAATTTTTGGACTATATCTAGGTTCGTATTTTTAAAGCTAATCAATTCTCAAGTTTATTTACTTACCCAACTGAAAAGCAAATCCTCCTTTCATTCCAAGTTGGAGTCCAGATTTTGCTGAGTAGGCTGGTGTAAGTGTCCTCTCCAAGTACTCGAAAGAGTAATGGTGTGTGTCATCTCTTCTTTTTAATTGTTATTCAACGTTTTTCTTGTTGCTCTTGGTAGAGAGCAGTGTGTATATGTATTGTCTGTTGTTCTTAAGGCTGGATGTCATATTAATCTTTCTTATTTGGAAGAGAGTAGAATGAAAAAAAGAGAAAGGTAGAAGTGCTGTTTTTAATAACTTTTGGTAGGATTGAGATAGTAAAACAGGTGAAGGTCTCTGATTTTGGAGACTGCTGTTAATGTCTTAAAAGATATTGTATTAGAGATGACAACTATAGTAAAGAGTAGGTAATAGTACCTTAATATTTAAGATAGGCTTTTATTGACTTCAGTTTAGGGTAACATATTACCCTAAACTGAAGTCAGTAAATATATGTACCATCTGGTGTAGTATCTGACTTGGTTTCTGGCACATAGGGCCTGATATTTATTTGCTGAATCTAATGAGTATGTGATGGGAGAGGCTATTCTGCTTTGTTCACTGGCTTCTAAACTGAGACAAGATACTATCTGTTTGGATTAGGTATTTTGTTCTGAGGAATGCAGAATGTATCCTTTATACGTGAAGATTACCAAGATACAATTTGTTTAGCTAGGTTGGCACTTTAAACAGAAATCTGTTTTCCAGCTGATACGGGTTTCTTCCTAGAATGCTACACATCCTTTTTCTCCCTTTTGATGATAGAGTTTACAGGTGGTGTTCACACCTGCAAGGTCTATGGGTAAAAGATCTGGGTATGTCAACTGGCTGTACCAGCATCTATTGCACTTTCTTCTGACAGGTACAACTTCAGTGGTATGACAATATGCATAGCTTTCTGAATAAGAAAAGAGAGAATAGGCAAACTTTAACAAAAGAGAAAAACATGTTTGCCAGACTTTTCTGGGAAAGATTCCTTTCAGTTTACAATTTTATTTTTATATGGGCACCTATGTTGATTGGTCTAGATTTAATCTATTTCCCCCTATACTATCAAAACAACAGCAATAAAATTGGTTATATTCCATATAATATCAATGATGATTAAATGAGAGAGCAAAGGGAAAGTTTTTGGTTTGATTTGTCACAGTGGTTTTAAAGTATAAGATGTTAAAGTGTGCTGATGTTGCTGATATACTTTGTAATAACTATTACTTCTTAATGGTAAGAATTGAATTTTTTTTAAACTAATCTAAATATATGGAAAGATTGGGAGTAGTACTTCAAATAGGAGTCACAAAATTTCTGATGATCATTTAATACCTGTAGAAATAAAACTACATTCTGCTGTTTTCATGAACCCATTCAACAGATATGTATGAAAACCCTATATTGTGCATAGTCCTGAAAATCATGGAGGTTAAGGTGTGATGTCCTTGGCTGCAGGACTGGCAGGCTCTTGGGAAGTCTGTGGCAGAAGAGGGTGAGGAAGGAAAGTAGGGGAGGAGGCAGTTTTTAGTATGTCCTTTTCTAGTTCATTTCTCTTATTTATATCTCTTTGCCTTATTTCAAACTAAAATATAAAGTTAGGCTTGCAAATATGACAAGTAAAATGCTAACTTAATCCTGGATGCTAATTGTCAGTTAATGTTCATTGCATTTGAATATTGTTTAGGATTTTATAAAGTTAATAAATTAGTAAGAGTTCTTTGTATTGATTAGTAAATTTGGCCTGCTTTTTTGGTCACAGGCCGTATCTGTTGTTAAAATTTGTATTTCAGTAGGGAAGATCTAGTGAGAGAGTTGGATGAATTGTCACAAATGAACTGACAGCGTAAAAACCAGTTAACCAACCAAGAACAGAAACTAATGTTTCACTATAGAGGACAGACACCACAGGACTAGAAGATTGTAAAGATGCCCACTTGAAAAAAGAAGCAAAAGAACATTTGTGATTTTATAGGATGCTCAGTTATCTGTGAACTGAACGTTTATTTTGATAAAAAGCATGCTGTTTTAACCTTGAGTGGCTATGAAAATTACAAGTTGTATTTTTTATGACTAACTATAAAGTAATTAGGTCAAACCATCTTTAGTTTTAATGTCAACTGAGTTAGGCAGTTACGCTACTTTTTTTTTTAATTTTTTATGAACCGTTCCTAAGATTATGTGAGCATGATAATGTGAGCACGGAAATCTACCATGTGTGATGTTCTCATAGCAAAAAAAGTTTTGAGAGATCCTTACCATTAAGTAGGAACCTTTCTACAAAAGTGTCAGTTGTGGCTCCTGAACTTGCATTCTTCCACTATCGTGATGTGAGGCCAGAGAGATGATACATAGGCATTGCAGTTCCTGTGCTATAGAGCTTGTATTTATTGAGCACTTATTGTGTGCATACAATGTCGTGAGTGCTTTTCAGATGTGATGGCATTAAACTGAGACCCATGGAAGATTGTATAATTTTTCCAGTTCACACAGCTAACAGATAGTTGTGCTACAATGTGTCTCATGTAAATACAGTTGGTCTTTCTTGTCCTAGCGTTCCTCAACTGTGAATTCAACCAACCACTGAGTGGAAATACTTGAGAAAAATAAATTGCATCTGTCCTGAATCTGTACATTTTGGTCTTGTATTATTTAAATAATACAGTTATTTACAAAGCATTCAGATTACATTAGGTATAAATAAGGAACGAATGAGTTCAAGGACAGGCTAGGAATAAGTTATATATAAATGTTATACTGTGTTTTATAAGGAGCTTGAACATCTGTGGACTTTGGTATCCTTGGGGGAATTCTGGAGCCAATACCTTGTGATACCGAGGAACAACTGCACTATGCTTAAGTAAATGAGTCTAGAAGAGTGCTCATTGACCACTGCTATTAAAGCAGGGCTGTCAGGCTGCCTGATACTCCCTTCTTCTCAATATCTGGCCTCCGCCAGGTAACGGTTAGCTAACTGCCTGGAAAAGGAACTGTGTTTGTTGTATGCTGAGCCACCTGCTCTGTACTGCCCTTATTCTGGTCACTGAGGTAATCTTTGCTCCATCATGTGACCACAAATGGATTTCTAGGCATCCTTGATACTCAGCAGCCTAGTACCACTTTCCAGGGCACATTCCTGGCTGCCACAAGCCCTAGTCCCCTTTGAAGAGGTTACTCTTAAGTGCCTGGGGAGTGGTGCTGTTTGTAGCAGGCACTAAGCTACTGTAGCCTTTTATTTATGGACTAAAGTTAGGCAGAGTCCTTGGATGACAACCATGAGGCAGGTGTGTTCAACCCGTGACCTATGTACAACATCATATATGATGTGATTTTTATTTTATGACCCAATTACATGTTGGAGTGCAGACTATGTAGTGGAGATGTAGGGGAGGGCACAGTACAGTGCCTCCTGCACCCACCCCACATAGTTCAGCCCACACTTGTGAGCATCTGACTTTACATGCACTTGTGTGACTTCAAGAATAAAACACAGTGACCACCGACAATATTTCCACTAATCTGTGTGTGTGTGTGTGTGTGTGTGTGTGTGCGTGTGTGTGTGCCTGTGAAGAGAGGCAGTTATTAAGCAGACATATAAGAGTCTTTGTTTATTAAATTTCGGTTTGTGTTATTTTATAAAACTATTTAATAAGTTAAAAAGTTCTGCCACTTACATATGTTAACTGTATTATACATGGCCCAAGACAGCTCCTCTTTTCTCAGTGCAGCCCAGGCAAACCACAAGATTGTATTCCTATACTATAAGGGATATTTGTTCCTGAAGGAAAGATTTTTTTTAGGGAAGGTCTGATAACTCTCTTATAGATAACAAGAAATGGAAGTTTCCCAATACTTTGTACAAGAATAATGATGGTGTATTTACTTAGATTTCCAACACTATAATGAAGGAAGTAGGATATTTTATAAAGAAAAGAAATTTATTTTAACTTGTGTTTCTAAAGATCCAATGTCAAAGGGCCTCACCACTGATGATCAGTGGTGATCAATGATGGCTTTCTTATTGGTGGAGTACCAAGATACCATGTGAGTTGTGTGGGTACCACATGGCAAGAGCCAGAGAGCATATTTGTGTTCATGGTCTTTTTTCTCCTTATGAAACCACTAGGATTCAGTCATAGGCTCATCCTAGTGATCTTATCTAATTTGAATCCTTCCCAGAAGCCTTACCTATAATCACCATGGTTGGATTGAATTTTCATCTTCTTAATACTGTTAACATTTAACTTTGGAGATTAAAGTCTCAAATGAATTGTGAGGTGGCCAAGGCCTAGTCAAACTATGGCAGGTTTTTGTTTTTGTTTTGTTTTGTTTTTGAGTTTGTAGTCTCCTTTAGTTATACTGTGGCATCTCCCCAAATGTTTTGGGGATTTAGGTGAACTTAAGGATCTCAGTTTTTGTACAGATTTTAGAATAATGCTATAGACTAAAGAATGTAAAAATTCAAAATTGCCATTTTTGTTTTTAACTATTCTCGTTAGTAATTTATGAAGAAAGGTATTTTGTTTTTTGTTTTTGTTTTCCCTTTTGTGGTGCTGTGGTTGAACCCAGGGCTGTGTGCATGGTAGGCATGTGCTCTGGCAATGAGTTTCATCCTCAGCCCTTTGAAGTTTTGAAAATTTTGAGGCAGGGGCTTGCTAAGTTGCTTAACTTGATAGGTGGCCTCAAAATTGAAATCTTTCTCTCAGCTGTCTAAGTAACTAAGATTATAGGTGTGCATCACTGTGTGTGACACAAAGGAAGTTTTGACTTTCCAGATGTTGGTTAATTGCAAAATATATTTAAACAACTAATACAGAGTGATGGGAGGAAACCCAATTCTGGTTAACCCGTATTTCTGAGTCTGCAGTCTGGGCACATTGTCAAGTACTACTTTGTGCTTGTTTAAAGGTCCTTTGGCTGTCATCTTGAAATTCTGATTTTGGAACAAGTTGCCATGGGTTTACATTTTGCAGTGGTCCTTATAATTTATGTCACAGGGCCTTTGTGGTGCAAAGGATAAGTCAAGGCCAGCACCTGAGTCTGTAACTTGCATCAGTGCTGGCTTCGTGACCATCTTAATCACCATTTATCACTGCAGTCTCCTCTGTTGCTTGGTAAAGAAGAGGTTAGGTACCAAGTACAGTGCAGAGTGCTTTACCTGCCATCACCTAAGTCCTTCCAACAATATTGCCAGCCAGATATTACCGATTTACAAAACACTTAGGAACTTAGGAAGGAGGAAACTTGAGGCTTTGAAAGGTTGAGTATTCATCAGGATCACATAATCAGTGGTGGGGCCAGGGCTCAGGTATGAGTGTAGCTTGTTTAAATCTTAAGTCTATGCTTAAAAGCATTATTCAATATGACTTACCTAACATAAGTAATGATTGTGGAGCTAATGAGTTAGAGGGGCTGCATGAATCATAGAGAGAATGCTTGACATTGAGAGATCATTTGATTGCTGCTGTCACCTGGCTGCTAGAGGGAGGGCCTCTTGGTACTCAGCAACAGCACCACTCATCCTGTCATCCTGGGAACTGTGTGGGTTTGTGCCTTGAGGTGAGAGTTTGCTTGCTGATTTTGCTTTCACCCACTCTCTCCTTTACTTTTTGCATAAATAGTGGTGTTCTGCTCTTTGGCTCAGAGCCCAGCACACCTACATGATTTTGATGGTAATGAACCATTTGAAAAGTTGGATGTGCGAGACAATCTCATTTGTTCAATTCCTTTGTACTTCAGTTTGCTCTGACTGCTGTACTGCTTTTCTCCCTGTGAAGATTTCTGGTTATTGTGCTCTTTTTCCAACAGGATAGCATTTCTCTTGCCTCTTGTACTTGGGGAAGGGCATGGCAGGCTGTTTTGGGACCATGCATTGAGGCACAGTAGACCTATACTTGTTCCTTGTTGATCTAGACATGGTGTCAGAAGCTAAAATAAAATACAGTTCTTTCAAAGTTTTATTCAGAAGCTAAAATAAAACAAAGTTCTTTCAGTGTTTTATTTTTAATTATGAATTTATTACAAACATTCAGAAAAGAACAGAAAATAGTGTAACAGACTTTGTATAACTATCACTCTGGTTCCACAGGTTTTGTGGTAACATTTTGTTATTTTTAGCTGTGAAGCTGGTGTGTTTTATTGTTGTTGTTTTTGTTTTTGGTAAGGGGAAATTTAAGACCATAGCTAAAGTCTTCTGTTCCTTTCACACTTTCCATCTCTGTCTTTATCAATGGTGACACTGTTTTCATGTTAGTGAGCATCAGTTTCATGTGTTTTTGAATTTTAATGAAACATGTATGTATATATGCATAAATTATAATTTTGTATGTTTTAAAACATTTACAGAAATTTTAAATTACTATCCTTATCTTTTTGAAACTTATTTCTTTCTCTGGCAATGCTTTTGAGATAGATAAATGTTGCTGCATACAATTCAGTAGATATTTGTTTCATATTTTGGGTTTTGAGGTTGCCATTTTTTGTAATATGTAGACATTTTACCTGGATATTATAAGAAGCATATAGAAGGGAATAAATGTTGGTTTTGAGCCATGGATATGTGTGTGTTAACTTGTTCTTTAGGACAACATATGAATCGTAAGCTGTTTAATGGAATTTTAGCTTGTAAATTTCAGCTCACTATGATGCAGCAGTTTTAGTTTATAAGCCATTTTCTTATCATACTGACATGTATATTGAATATGCAGGGTCCACCAAAAAATATATACACTTTACCAGTTTGCCTTACTAATAAATGTCTAGAAACTCATGGTCACTACTTTGAGCACCTCTTATAATTGTACAGGCCAAAGGTAACTGGTATTAATCTTATGATATCTCAGTAAATTTAACATTAAAATATTTGTACAATTGTTTGTTTTCCTGATGTATACTATTTTTGGTAAACGCTCTCTGTGTGTGTGTGTGTGTATATATATATATATATATATATACACACACACATATATATGTGTGTGTGTGTGTGTGTGTGTGTGTATTTTCTGTGACTGTTGGAGGACCAAGATGATTTTGATTATGTTGTGGTGAAAGGGTATTTAGAAGATGCAACAAAGCACAATGGAAAAATGTATTTATAATTCAGTAACCTATAAACATTCAACAGTTAATTTACTGTGCTATTCTACAGTCTGTATAGAGACTAATCCATGTAGAAAATCATGTGTATGTAATGAAGATACTGTTTGGTAATCTACTTTTCATACTCATGAACTTTTAAATTTTAGTAATTTATCTTCTGAAACATGATTTCTCTGCATTATATTGGTAAACTATAATTAATCGCCTTTTCCTTAATGTTTTATGTTGCTCTCTTTTTGGCTGTTGTAAATAATGTTACAATGAACATTGCATGTAAATGGTTTGGGATATTTTAGACAATGTTTTTGTAAAGGGGAGTAGTTCTTCAATGTTTTAATGAATCTTCTTACAGAAACAGGTTGCAGTACCAAGTTGGGGAAACAAAGGAAGTTAAATAGCTTGTGTGTGTGTGTGTGTGTGTGTGTGTAACTTAATATGCTAATGTAGATGGTGAGTCTTTCAAAAGGAAGATAATTATATTCAGTATTCCATCTTTGCTTTGTCATCATGTTTTAGAAGTAGATTTGTTGGATCAAAAGGTGCCTGATTTTAAAACCATTGGTTTGGATTGTTAATATTTGTGATACACTTAGAATGGTGCCTGCACAGAATCAGCCCATTTGTTAAGATACAATTAGGTAATAAAGTTGGTGATTAGTGATGCTAATTAATATTTATTGAAAATCTGTTCTTTGTTAGAATCTGTGTCAAGTGTCTAATAGGCATTCACCTGTCAGTCCTTTCAACAACCTTGTAAGGGTGTGGATGCTATTACTATTCTTGTTTTATGGTTGAGGAACCCAAGGGTCAGAAAGCATTGACTAATCAATCACAGCTGCCTCAGTTGTTAGAAAGGTTGGTGACATGCTGTAATATTAATCTGTACGTATTTTTTATTGCAGTAGAAAAGTGAGTTTGAAGTGCTGTCCTAGACATTTTACCTGTTATCTGTAAGATGTAAAGTATTTCTTAGTTCTGAGTCTATAGAAATTCAGAGAATTCAGGAGTGTTGCAAAGTAGTTAATTTATAGATTTAAAAAATAATGACTTATCTTTGCTACATGGTGAACCATAGTTTCCTCATTTGTGCAATTTAGAAAGAATCAGAGCCTCTGAGATAATTAGCACTAGTAAGAATATAATCAATAAAGTATTTTTTGTAAAAGTCACAGAATTTCTGCACTGATCTAAAAGTTTTCAGAACTTAGTATAATAGCTTCAACAGAACGGGGGTGACTGTAAATTGAGTCTCTTTTTCTGTATTCTTGATGGTTTTTCGTTATCAGTGACACTTTGAGGAGTTTTATTTTTCCTCAAAACTATACAATATTTGTGAAATAATTTAAATATTATGTAGGAACATGTTCTGTCTCATGCATTTAAGGAGCTGGGTATCAAGTTCTCCTTGACCATGGACAAAACATGTATTTTTGATCTGTTCTTCAATTTATCACTACTTAAAATAATATTTTTTTCTGCTAGCCCCAGGAGGATTGTTAATTTTTGCTATCATTGGAATATTTTTCCTTATTTCAGATTTTTTAAAGGTGGGAATTGTGTCTGTTACAGAGAAATTTTAACATAGAATATTTTGAAGGTTGAATGAGATAATGTATATTCTATATTCCATGAGCATAAAGTGTTATATAAAGCTACTCATCATTTTAGTATTCTAATTAAAAGTTTCATTCATCTACTGAAATTGTTCTTTAAATTGAGGTATAATTTATTGTCAACTGCACAAGCCTTAAAGGTACAGCTTGATGAATTTATATATGCCTGTATCTTTAACACTCTCAAATGGAGATGTAGAACATTTTAGAATTCAATAGGTCTCCTTGTGCCCCATCCCAGGCAGTACTACCATAAATTGGTTCTGTGTAATTTTGAACTTCAGAGAAGTGGAATCTCAATATGTCTGTCTGTCTGTCTGTCTGTCTGTCTGTCTTTCTCTCTTTCTCTCTCTGTCTCTGTCTCTCTCTTTCTTATGGACATGCACACACAAACATTCTTTTGTGTAACTTTAATTCGACCTGCATATGGGATTCATGTAGTTTGTTGTATAAATTAGTAGTTTGTTCTTTCTCATTATAATTTAATAGTCTATTGTATCAATATGCCATTACTGATTTAACCTGTTCTTTTGATGATGGGCATTTAGGTTGTTTCCTGTTTTTGAATATTTGGAATAAAGCTGCTATAAACACTCTTGTATGTGTTTTAATGGGAATAAACACTCATTTCTGTTGGATATACGCCAAGAGAGGAATTTCAGGAACCTAGAGTATATATATAGCTAGGTTCATTAAATATTGCAAAATTCTTTGCAAAGTAGTTATACTAGTTGAACTCCCACCAACTTTTATAAGAGATTTCCAGTTGCCATAATTTTAGCAGTATTTCATGTTGTGAGACATTCTGATGGGTGTATGCTGCAAAGAAATTTGGAGTTGCCCAGAGCTACTTCCAAATGTCCAGAAAAGAGAACAACATAGTAAAAGAGGATTATAAAAATTTTTTTAGTTTGAAGAAATTATTTGGCATATTCTGAAATACTTACATTATACTATTCAGTTGTATGATTCATTTAGAAAATTCTGACATGCAACAGAAGTACCTTGGGAATCAGTTGACCTGATTCTGTGGGAAATGGGCAAAACAGTGAATTTAATTTCTTCACCTTGAGAAAG
The DNA here is from genome assembly GCA_004027455.1 of Hydrochoerus hydrochaeris. Taxonomy (NCBI): domain Eukaryota; kingdom Metazoa; phylum Chordata; class Mammalia; order Rodentia; family Hydrochaeridae; genus Hydrochoerus; species Hydrochoerus hydrochaeris. The sequence goes on from PVLA01000232.1 coordinate 334,047, forward strand.
AAAGGATTAGTTAGATTATCTGTATCTATCTATCTGTATATTAAAGATAGTAAAATCCAACAAAACAAAACAGAGCAAAACAATCAAAACAAAGCAGCAAAATTGATACAGAACCTCAAAGCAAGAAACTAGGAAAAAAATAGCTAACATAGTGTATCTTGTTATATTCACAATAGTTGGATATTCCATCAGGTATAGCAAAATCAAACCAAAGACAGAATAAAACTAATGAAAACAGAATATTAAATAAAGCAAAACAATTAATCAGAACAAAGCACAGAACAATATTGGATTTCAAAGATAAATAGAAAGAAATCCCCCATATTTGCTATATCACATACTGTCATCCTCCCAAGAGATGCTCAGACCACTGACCCAAGACCTGCATAATCAACCAAACAACACAATCATTTACTTTATGTACCTTAGTTGCTATCAACTCAGCCTGTCCTCTTCTCTGAACCCACTGGTTGTTTGGGGTGTTTCTGTGTGTGGTTGATTCTCAGTCTGTGCGTTGGTAATGTTAGGTAATCTCAAATCTCATTTATTTCAAAAAATTGCTCAGTCACATGCTTCTTGGAATAGCTATTTTTGTTTCATTCTTTCTTTTGAATTCTGTAGTTAAAAGTACTATAAAATTGCCTTTACTTAATTTATTATTCATTCATTTAGCTTTTTTTTTAAAATAAGACTTTTATGTTCTGGTGCTGTCCTGGCACAAGGGGTATACAAGAGGATAAGCTGTTGACCTCTCCTCAAATTACTTATATGCCAGTACAAGGAAAAACAGTTTCATTTAAGAGTAATGTAGTCTATGTGGAGGTAAAAAATAAAGGTTACTAAGGGAGCACATGAAAGAGGATCTCAAACTTTGTCTTTTTTTTTTTTTTAAATGCAGAGGATATAGATTAGTACAAAAGTCCTAGGGTTTAATCCCTAGTACTGCAAAATGGTGAAAGGAGAGGGGAGATCTTAACCTAGAGTTGAGGGCCAAAGAGTACTTCCCGAAGCAGTCATTTCCAATCTGCAATATTGAGGTTGAACAGAGTTGGCCCAGTGACAGATAAAGCCAGGGCCAGGCAAGGATTAGCTGTGTAGAGAGTTGGGGGTGAGTAGCCTCATGACCTCAGGCTCCCTGTGGCTGGGGTAGGATTTGGATCAGTGGCTGTCTGTAAAACTGCCAGGCCAGTGAGGTGAGAGTCACACCATAAAAACCTGGTCAGGTTTGGCTGCAGCACAAAGAAGGACTAGAAAGTGAGGCAGACTGAACCAAGATGTCAGGAAGATACTGTCCTGGTCCCGGAATGAGATGATATGGTTACAACCAGGTAGGAGAAGGACAGATGCAGAAAAGTTGATGGATTTAAGTAACATTTAAGAGTTACCAGAATTTTGTAATCAGATCTGGAAGGTGAGTAAGAGGAGAGATCTCAGGGATAATTCCAGATTTTGAATTTGAGCATTGTTCTGGCTATGTGTTAATGAGTAAGAAACCATCTCAGAACAGTAACAACTTACTATTGTTAACATAATAACAATAATTTATTTTACTTCTGAGCCTGAAGGTTGACTAGGTTCAACTAGGCAGTTACTGTCTATGATTATTTCTGAAATTATAATCATGCTTTGCCGGGGCTCATCTCAAGGCTTCTATGCAGACTTGTTTGGCATCTGGTCTGGGAACATTATAACATCTGGACACTATACAAGCAGGAACCCTTGAGGCATCTGTCTTTGTGTGTTCTTGTCTATATGATGCTCAGGTTAACTTAAGTTTCTTGTGTTGAGGCTGAAACTTGCAGAGTGAATACCAAGATAAACTGACAGAAGCTGCCTGGTCTTTTTAAATCTTATTCTCAGCAGATATGCAGTATTCTTTCTACCTTGTTTAGGTCATCATGACAGTCACAAAGGTATGCTTAGATTCAGAGGCAGGAAAAAGACATCTCTTGGAGGGAAGAAGGTTGAAGCATTATTTTGGATGTGATTTAACCACCACAAACATTAAGGTGGTTGGCAGGGATCATACACTCTAATAGGTTATTCCTAAAGGAATAGCAGGTTGTGAGGAAAAGTAAGGAGTTTGATTTTGGGGTGATTGAGTTTGAGTTGCTTATGTGAAATCCAAGCTGAAATTTTAAGTAGGTGTATGGAAGCTTAGAGCTAAGGTAAGTAGAAGTAGTTATAATATGTGATATTTATTGTTACTTGCTATACTGTACCATATATTATTGATATCTTACATGGGAAGCAGAGTGTCAAGTATTTTTCTTACATTATTTATTTACTATTATTAATTTAGAAATTAGAAAACTGAGACTTTAAAAAATTGGTGTCATGCCCAAGACATGATAGAGCCAGACCTGCATTAAGATCTGGCTAATGACCAAGCTCAGATTTCTGACTGCTTACCTGATAGCAGAAGCCTTGGCCATTGTGAAGGTTGGGCTGTACAGAATGGGAAGGGAAGAACCCTGAGAAAGACTAGTGCTTCATTCAGCTACTGCTGGCATATCCTAGGCTTGAGTTTTTTATGGAACCTAGTCAAGAACCTGGGAGAAAGGGGACTGAGAGATTGGAAGAAAACCTGGAGAGGATGATGTCAAGCAGGGTGAGGACAAAGATTGTTTCCAGAAGGAAGAAGAAGCCCATTTTGTTGAACGTTGCCCAGAGATTATGGCAAATAATTGTGAAAAATGACCACTGGGTTCATGTCTTATGGTGACTTTGGCAGGATTGTTGTGGGGACACAGATTGGAAGAGTAGGAAGGGAGGAAATGCTGGTGCTACAGTTATCCAAGACATTTCACTAAGGAGGTGAAGACAGGGCTCAAGTGGAGGGGCAGGAATATTGAGGGGGTTCCTTTTGAAATAGGACTAGAGATAGTGACACACTGATGAAATGGAATGTAAGGTCATTTTTCTGAGTGGAACTGAAATGTAGTGGGGTGTGAGTTTGAGCCAAATGGGACTGAAAAGGTGATAGTGAAGAATGAGGGTGGGGTATGGACGGGAAACACCAGGGTTGTTCATAGACTGTGACTTAAAGATGACACAAATTTAAATGGTTATGTTTTCTTTCTTTTTTTTTTCTTCCAGAACTTATAACTTTCTGTATGCAATTTCAAGAAAGTAGGCAGGGTTAGGTTTTTTTTGGTTTGTTTGTTTTTGTTTTTTTGTTTTTTAAAGGTGACTTGGTAAATAGACAACAATGGGAAAAAGAAATTTTGGAAACTGGCCAAAATATGGTTGATGTTATAAAGCATGAGATCTGAGTTAATGGAAAGGAAAGAAGGACAAGTAGAAAGTAGAAAATGCGAAGGATGGGTGGTTTTAATGAGAATGAACAATATGTATTGTTTAGAGTATCCATCAGACAGCAGGAGGGAGAAAAAGTTCATTAAGGGGCAGTAGAGGATGCTGGATTGAGTATGCTTTCCAGAGTCGTAAAGCAGAGCAGCTAGAGGTGTAGCTCAACATTAAGGAACTTGCTGACATGCATGAAACCCTGGGTTTAGTTCACTGTCCATACGCAGGTGGTTGTGCACACACGCACACACACACATGCACATGCACACGCACACACAAGTAAAGGACCTTACCCTATGAGTAGAGTAGGAGTTGGTTAAGGGTGACTTTGAGATAGGCACAGAGTAGAGACAAAGCAAGCTTGTGTGGGTATAGAGGAGATTGTTTTCTGGTAAAATGCTCTAGGTTTTGGTTTGAACTGCCTAGAGCTATCACTCCATGTAACTGTGTCAAGTTACTTCTGAGGGTCTCACTTCTCTTATCTTTAAAGTAAGGACAGGAAGAAGAGTTACCTCTGATTTGTTTTGAGGATTAACTAACATAATACAGGTACTCTTAGAATATGCCTGTTACCCTTTTCTCTGCCACCTCTTCTTTTTATAACAACAGAAGAAACTTACCAGTTCTTTTCTGGACAGGCACTAGGGGCTTTATCTATTTGATCCTCACAACAAACCCACACACGAGTCAGGTACTAGTGTCATCTCCATTTTTCTGACATTAAACCTGAAACATAGGAAGGTTAAGAAATTTGGTTAAGGAAATTAAGCCAGTAAGTATCAGAACTAGGATTTGAACCCAAGAAATCTGGCTTTGGAGTCTTTCTTCTTAACCAGTACTGCATGATTACATATGACACCACTGTAGCAAAGGATGCCACGGAAAGGCTGGGCCGAGGAGCGGTATGAGCTTGAATGGTTGGAGAAGAGGCACAGAGCAGAGTAAGGTAAGGACAACCTTAATATCAAAGGTGTTTTCTTAAAAGAATTTAATCTAGAACTTCCCTGGTCTGGATGGAGATTGGGGAAAGGTTAGGCCCAATTTACTTGTGTGATGGGTGATCCTGGTTCAGATCAATAAACAGATAGCTCAGTTTACTTGATTTGTAAGACTGTTCCTTTAGGGAAAAGGACTGCAATTGATTGGACTCTTTTAAGATATTCTTTGTTGTATGACTGCCACACAGCTGGATCTCTTTGAACAGCTCCTTGGATTTGAGTTCCTGCTGAAATTGGGCTCTTAGGTAGAAAATTGGAGTCCAGAAACTGATGAAGGTGGCCCAGGGTAAGATCTTTCAACTGGCCTGAGAGCTGGTTGTAGGCAGTGTATTGAAGCTAGGAGCTTTTTACTGTGGGCAGACTACTTAGGCTGGTTTGCTAGTCTATAAAGTTAGCCCTTAGTATATGTGTGGAACAATTATATAATAATCTGGATGCAATATTAAAGCCAAAATGGCCTATGTGATCCTGACTTCTCTGTAATTAAAATGATCCATGAACATACTATTGCAGAATTTTTGTGGGAGAGTTTACCTTTTCTCTCCTCCTCTTATTAAATCCTTCCCTTCTTCCTGTCTTTCACTTCAGAAGCTGATCTGAGAGTTCTTCCAGGCTGTTTCTGGAGCTGCCTTAGACACTTAGGCCTTTTCAGTACTTTATAGAGTACCTGGCCGTGGTGCTAGTACTTTAGCATCTCTCTCTTTCTCTCTCTCTTTTTTTTTTTTTTTTTTTGTCTTTTTGAGACAGGGTCTCACTGTGTAGTTCAGGCTGGCCATGCTCTCACTTTGTAGCCTAGGCTGGTCTCAATTTGCAACGATCTTCCAGCCTCAGCCTCTCCGAGTGCTGGAATTATAGGTGTGTGCCACCACACCTGGCTCCAACTTGTGCATCTCTTTTGAGGGCTTCCTGGATTTGAGTTCTTGAGACTTCTAGGAAGAGAACTGTTGCCTGAAGCACTGAGTCCAGAAGCTGGTGAAGATGGCCCAGACTGAGGTCTTTCACAGGTTGTATTGGAATCAGGAGCTGAAGTTTTGCCTTTGCTCAGCTTATAATGGGAATCAGCACAGAGGTGCCTGATGGGCTAGCTGTGGCCCTGCCTCAGGCCTTTGATCCTGTCTCTGTTATAAGACAAATCATACTGGGTCATAGTGCAGGGATGGGTTGTGGGTTCCTTGATATTCCTAGAGCTTGGCACATGGTACCTATGGTAGGTACTGAGCAAATGGATAGGGTAGGAGTCTGCACAGAATAATGGGTAAACAGTCTGACTTTGGAGCCATACTGCCTGCATTTGTGTTCCAGCTCTGGTACTCTGCTGGGTAGCCTTTGTGCTGCAGTTTTTATCTGTGCAATATGGACATAATAACACTGTGTACACCACAGACTAATATTTTAGTCTATGGTAAACTATATGTGGGATGTGGTCCAATAAGATTGTTTTGGTCAGTGACATCACAGTTGTTTAGTTTGTGTGAATATACTGTGTGATGTTCATATTTTGACAAAATCACCCACTGATGCATTTCTGAGAATGTATTTCCATAGTTGTCACACCCAGTTATATTTGTGTGCATACATATAACTTAAAAGCTTAGTACTACAAGTGCTATAAAAGTGTTTTCTATTATTGCAACTTTGTATAAAACAAGGACTTATGTTACTATAGTCACTAAAAATGTTCTGCTCCAATTCATTTTTCCTTACTAGAATTTCTGAAATCTTCATGCCTCTGCCTAATAAGCATAGAGCAGGATAACTGGATTAAAGATACAGTAGCTGCATGTTGGTGGTTCAAATGGCAGCTGTTTCTGATTTATAGGAGTGAAAGGTACTGGCACAGCATTTGGTGGCCCACATCCATCCTCAGGCCTGTTTGCCTTATAGCAGTTACTACATAAGTTTGGACAAATGAGATGGCTCACTTGAATCTAAGTAGACAAGTTTTCTTCTTATTCTAGTATTTATGTCAAAATTCCTAGCTCCTCTTGTTGAACTCAAACAGTTGGAAGTCAAATTCTGCTTTGGGGAAAATTTCCCCACAACATGTGATTTATTAGCTTGTTCTCTTATCCTTTCTTTTTTTATGAATGCTTCCTGAGAGACAGTGTATTGTAGAGGAAAGAGCACTGGGATGATTTATTGGATAATGCACCTGTTCTTAATCATTTTGAATGTTTCCTGAGTGTGACTGGTTCTTTTTCAAGTAAATGTGTTCAATGTAGATAACTTCTTGTGATTATTGGATTTCTGTCTATCTTTGTTTCATTTTTATATACAAATATTATAATTTGTTTACCAGTAATATTTTGTAAGTGTAACATAAGTTTCCCCATGTTATGTTGGCTTTTAAGATGTGCATTTTAAAGACTGGATCATTTAGACAGGATCATTTGACTCCTCCAAGATAATCTTGATTGTTTCAGGGCCTCTGCTGATGTGTGGCCTTGTGGTATAGGTAGGATTGCTTTGGCAGCTTCTGAGTGAACTCTGTTTATTGTTTTTGTGGATATAGGCTGCCATTTTTCTGCAGCCTGTGCGTGTAGTAAATAGATTTCCTGTGCCAGCAATGATTTTAGTTTTCTCTCAAATATATTTTTGTTTAGGAATAATTCCTATATTGATCATCTTTGGAAATATTCTAGGTAATTATTTTCCATTCCTTATCTCTCAGTGTTCACTGTTTTATCATAAATAATTAACTATGTGGGTTTAATATTCATTTTGAATAGTTTCATCAAGAGAATTAGTAAAAATTCTTCTGGTTACATGCCTATAGTAGGTCTTTAATTGCTGATTCTAAAAATTCTTTGCACTGGATTCTTTGTAAACTAAAAGGACACAAGTATATAAAAACAAATTGTTTAAAAATTTGAAATTATAAAGAGTAGTGCAAGATGTTATATTAGCATAGTTCTTTATACAAAGCTTCTCTTGAATAAACAATATAAAAATGTATGATCATGAAGAGATGATGTAGATGAAGCAGTTAAGATTTGTCTTTTTAAAGAAGGATTTCACTTTGTGTGCAGACTGGCCTTGAACTCATTGTGTAGCACATACTGGCCTCAAACCTGTGGTGTGTCTCTTGCCTCAACCTCCTGAATGCTTGGATTACACTTGTGTACCACCATTCCCAACAGTAGTACGATTTTTAATAGGCATCTTGATTTGATTCTTTCCTCACTAGTTTTAAAGCTGTTCTTTCCCACAGCTTGTGTTCATCTCTGATATAAAGATTATTTATCTCAGTTTGCTTTTTATATTATTACAATAACTAATTGTAAAGAATATAGAAGCAGAAATAACAAGTGACTATGTTTCTTAAAGTGAGTATGGGCCTTTTCCACCATCTTGGAGCCTATGGAGGCCTGCTGGGAACAGGACTTCTACAAAGCAAATGTTTCTGGAAGACTAGTGCAAGGCCATTTTTGCTGGCTATAAGCAGGGTCTCCAGAACCAAAGGGAACACACAGCTCTTCTTAAAATTGAAGATGTTTGTGCCCACGATGAAACTGAATTCAAGATGTGTTTATGTGTACAAAGGGAAAAACAACACATTGACTCCAGGTAATAAACCAAACAAAACCAGGGTGATCTGGTGAAAGTTAACTCAGGCCCATGGAAACAGTGGCAAGGTTTGTGCCAAGTTCCAAAGCAACTTTCCTGCTAAGGCCATTGGACACTGAATCCGTGTGATGCTGTAGCCCTCAAGGATTTAACTAATGGAAAATAAAAATGGATTTGTGCTCTTGTAAAAAACAAACAAACAAACAAACAAACAAAAAAACAATGTGGGGAAGGCAATCAACATTAATAAGAACTTTTGTCTTATTAAATGACATTTTAGTCAGTGTCTGTTTGATTGAAATGAAACAGTTAACTTTGGGTCCTTGATTTCCACTGTAGTGTGTAAGCCTGTATTAAAATATCATCTTGAAAAAGTTGAGTTTTACAATTTTCTATGAAGGATGGGTGTCCTTAGTTTAGTTAAGAGCTTAGTTTAGTCTTTAGATTAGTTTTGGAAGAAAAACTCACTCGTTATCTTCCTCCCAACTTTTGTTTGTTTTTGCTTGTTTGTTTTTTTGGTACCAGTGATCAAACTCACAACCTTGCACTTGCCAGGCAGGTGCTGTGCCTCTGAGTTATATCTCCAACCTCTCCCCAACCTTTTGTTTGTTCTGTCAGACTTTCCTTTTTCAGCAGATGTTTATTGAGAGTTTGCTAAGTGTTTGCTTGGGGCAGGGATCTCAGATGCATCTTATGGATCCGGATCCTGTAGTCTGTATCAGTGATAGCAAAGCCTTTTAGAGCTTTCATTGAGAACAAACAGCCAGTTGTGGCATATGCGCCATAGGTTCGCCACCACTGGCCTATGCCACTGAATGTATTATATATCTTTGCTTTTGGGAAAACCCAAGATAATGAAATTGGACAGAGTGGATAATTTTTTTTTTAAATGGTCAGCTACTAAGTATTTGAATCTCAACTATTCAACTCTGCCATTATAGTTTGAAAGCAGCCATAAATAATAGGTAAACAGATGGAGGTGGCTGTGTTCCTATAAAACCTTATTGGCAAAAGCAGGTAGTGGACTGGATTTGGTTCACAGATTGTAGTTTGGCAACTACATGGCTAGTAGAATAGGACTTAACTATTCAAAGAAGAGTGGCAGTGTTGTATTCTGTTCCTCATTGTTTTGGTTTCTGCACTTGGTGGATACCTATAAAGAAGGAGGGAGATAGTATGATCAGAGGCTTGAGTTATTTCAAGGACGTAAATAGTGTTCTATGGATCTCCAGAAGGCAGATTTACAATGGGAAGATCTAAATCATAGGAAGGCTAATATACTGGCTCAGGGTGAGGGTGAACTCTCTTAAGGTTTGCTTTGCTTTGAGTAGGAATGATGAAACAGAAACTGGTTCCCTACCTGCTAGAGATATTATAGAAGGGCTTCATGTATGTTCTTTTTTAACTATTTTCTTGTTTCTCAGTGGGTTCTAGTATGTCAGGCAATCTCTGTTCACTTTACCATGAGTTTTAAAAATGCTGTGGTACCGGGGAAGATTTCAAATGTTTCTTTTCATTTCAGCAGTGGAATTCTCTTTTTCCAACCAACTTTGTGTAGAACTGTGAAAGAAATGTGGTATTTTATTATATGTGATGTTTTGGAATGTGCTGTTTACCTATGTATTAGCAATGAAGATGAAGGAGCTGTGGTGTAGCATTAAGGAATATTAGAGTCTGATAGAATTGGAGTTGAAATGTTGCAGATTCTAAAGAAATTCACGGTGCAGTCTTGAGTTAATCTTTAATCAGAAGACAGAATACAGGTTTTAGTCTGAGTTTTGCACTACCTTACTCCCCCAAAAGTTACTCTGATAGCACAAGTATAGGTGGTTTTCAGTGTGTGTAATAGTCTATTTAAATATATTTGTTTTTGAGTCTCTAAAATAGTTGAAATTCAGTTTTCATTTCAAAACATTTCTCATCTGTCCCAGTATCCCTTTGCAACTGTGTCTAGTTCTGCACCTTACTATTTTTATGTTCTAACCTTCAGTTTATTCATCTGACCAACAAGCCTAGAAATACATTGCTCTGATTGTGAGGATGTTGGGATGAAAGTGTAAAAATCGTTCAGCATGTCATAGTCTTTTATTAATAATGGTCATTTTTTTCTTTTACTGTGATTTGCAGGATAGTCAAGGCCAGTCTTTTAAATGGAGTGATGCATAGCTTTCTGCTGGATTTCAATACGTTTGTTTTTAGACATGATTCACCACCTTAAAGAAATGTTTCAATAGGGGCTCTGCCCTAAAAAATGCAGAATATTAGGTGGGAAGGGGCTGTAGGGGCTATGAAAGGCTGTAGCTCACCCTACTTGGGGGTTGTGATTCTGTTTTCTGACCCAAGAGTGACAGGAGTTTGGAGAGGTTCACTCTCCTGATAGCAGGTAGAGACAGGAATTGAGGAAGCTGCTTACCCACACAATGAAAAACGTGGGTAAAAAATATAAAACCCTCAACTATTAGATTTCCATATCCTCCTCCACTTATCTCTGTTTGCTTTAGTACTCAGAAGTGAAACCCATGCAATAAGAAGTGCTGGTGTGTATAGTTTGGGAGAAGCAAAGATGTGAACAGTAAGGAAAGGAGGGAGAAAGGGATCCAGCCTCTTGACACCAGACCTTTTAAAGGAGAACATCTTTAAGACTTTGGAAGAAGTGGCTTCCTTGAAAAAGAAAAGAGAAATAGGCTGAGTCCCTGGGGACAAAAGTAGGTAGATTCCTACAATCTGAGTTTGGCACAGGAACCCAACCTGAGAAAATCCTAGGTATTCCCTGGTCATGTTAATTGGGATTATTATCTTCAACAAATATAAGGCAGTGGCAGTGCTGCACATACGTGCATCATGGAGTTAGGGAGATGAGATATTGATGGGTGGCCCAAAGAAACTGACTCTGAAACCAGACCCCAGAGAGTAGCCCAGTAAGATCCTACAGGTCAGTGGCTGCACTAGGAATTTGGAGTCAATTAAAATTGCTCTCAGAGAGCTGGACATGTGGTCCATGCCTGTAATCCCAGCACTTGGGAATCAGAGGCAGGAGGATTGCTTTGAGTTTGAGGCCAGCCTGGGCTACACAATCAGTTCAAGACCATTCTGAACTACTTCAGGTAGCCAGATCTTATCTCAAACAAAGAGCTCTCAGATGTTAGAGTCTTAAACAGTAGGTGACAAAAACCTGACTTGTGTGCTGAAATCTTGGGTGTTCTGTTAAGAATGGACTAGAAATGGGCAAGAAAGGAGGCAGGGGGACTTGGATGAGTGGAGGAGACCAGGTCCCATTCTAATAGCAGAAGTGGGTGGTTTGGTAAAGACTGTAATTATGAGAGAGCATGCCTTCTTTTTGCTGGTATTTAGTTATGTGATCCAGTAAGATGAGTAGTTTCAGTGTTCCTGGTCTCATTTCATGTATGAGGGCCAGTGATTGAAGTTCAAGGTGAGTGACTTTTCCAGTGTCACTTCCCAAATGGTTTGAACCTAGTCTGTCTTACCCCAAAGTTCACCTTTCCTCCTCCTTCCTACTCAGAAAAACAAAAGGAAAAGTCTGCATTATTTAATTTAGAACCAAATAGTAAGTTTTATGGCTGTTAAAACATGTTCTTCTATAATCTTTTATTCTCTGATAGTGTAATTTTTTTATATGTTAATAAGGAAGTACTGACTTGGTGAAAAGGGCTTGGTCATTTAAATACTTTAAATAGAGACTGGATGAAATAGGTCTGTTCCAGAAAGAGACTTAAAATGATAAGTTTAAGGAAAGAATCCCTAAGTGACAATTTCTCAGGTTTTAGCAGAAAGGCAGTGCTGTCATTTGTGTTGATTATAGCTAAAGGGAATGAGGCTGAGGGAATGGAGGATAAATTTGTATTTTGGAGAGTTAAATACAATTTTTTTAACGTTGTTCCTGAGTGTCCATTGGGCAGTGCAAAACAAAGAGAATGAATACCTAACACTATCAAATAATATAGAAGATTATATAATGTCAAATATTAAATATCAAGTGAAAAACAATAAAATGTTATATAATGTAGGCTAAAACTTCAGTTTAAACATAGTACCTTGGTTTTCTGGATGATACTATGAGTTTTAACCAGAAATAAATAGTGTTTTGCTTTGTTTTGTTTTGTTTTGTTTTGGGGCTCAGGTGCTGAGAATGTCGAAACAGTGCTGGGAACTGATTCCCCCCATCCCTCAAAATGTTTCCTCCTTAGGAAACCTCAGAGTTACCATCCTGGTGTTTGGAGTGAGAAGTCAGTTAGTCCTGGCAAGAAAACACTAAGAATAGAAAATGAGACCTGAATCCTGGTCCACAGGAGCTAAGGACAGAGTCTTCTCTGGGTTTCCCATGGTCTGGGGCTCCTTTGTGCAGAGACCTAGAGGAGTTTATGTACCTGAAACATCATACACACTCAGTTTAAAAATACACTCAAATCTAGAGCTTATTGATCTTTATGTCTCATTGATCATCATAGTACCCTAGGGAATAGGTACTACTATTCACATTTTACAGGTGATGAATTAAGATACAGAGAGGTTAATAATTTGCTCGAGGTCCCACAAATAGTAAGTTGTGTAACTAGGACTTGATTCCAGGAAATCTGACACCTAAATCTATTTTGAAGTTTTCTTCTCAGTAAATATTTGTGAACTTTTGAATTGAGTGTCTGGTCCTGTGACTTTTCATGGTAACTCTGTCTGCTTATGCAGGGATTTTGGAAGTGAAGCAGTTGAAAGCTTTTCTGGTGTTCCTTTTTTTTTTTTTTTTTTTTAAATTGTTGATAATATTGTTAGAATGACCGCATCTGCTCTAAAAAATGGCAGTAATCCAAATCCACCTTCCCCAGCAGATTCTATTATTTTATTTTTGGCTCTAGCTTGCATCACCATCTATCTTTAATTATTAAATTATTCAATTTATTTGAGATTGTGTGCCACCCTCACTAGAGTGTAGGGTCTGTGAGAGCATATGGGTCACTGTCCAGCACAAGGTAGGTAATCTATATAAATTCTTGTTTAATTAATGAAGAGAGTTAATTTGAAGTGCATTGGTCTCTTTACCTTAATCTCGTAAAGCCCTTGAGCCTTTGAAGAGAATTGCTGTTCCATCCTATACTTCTTACACTGGAGCAGTGAAACTTCTTGTAGCTATCTCTGGTTCGAGAGTTACTAGCTCTTTCAGTTGTCATGATGTATAGAAAATTCTTTGTCCAAAAGTTAATAAGAAAATCCTCTTAACCTTCTTAAAACTAGACTTTAGGCCTCCCAGAATACTGTGTAGTCTGAAACATCTGTTCCATTCCCTAAGATTTAGAGTTTGACAAATTTCTGCCATGCATGAGGTGCTGGTGCATATGTTCAGTTTTTGTTACCCACATACCCTATCCTGGATACTTGTGTTGTGGAAAAACCTTTTATTCTGAGAAAGGCAAGAGAGTCTGTGTTCTCTTACAAAGTGTTATTTAGGTCAGGGATACTGCATCAGCATGGATTCTTTAATTGGTCTTTGGTAGTAGTCACAATATTTGTTGAATCATAAAATACATGTGAAGTTGCTTTATTCAGTTTGTTTGACTTCATTTGCATTCACTTGCCGTTATTAATTAAAAATTTTGGTCAATCCAGGTGTGGTGACACACATCTATAATCCTAGGACTCTGGGAGCCTGAGGCAGGATTGCAAGTTTAAGTTTATCTTGGACAATGTAATGACTTAGCAAGTCTCTGTCTCAAAATTAAAAAATAATTTTTTTTTTTTTAAAGGGCTGGTAGAATATAGCTCAGCATGAAGGCCAGTTTGGACTCTCCAATTTGAAAGGCCTGTGTTTAAATCGTGCTTCTGTCACATACTAGATGCTGTGTTTCCTTATATCTAAATTGGGAATTATACTACCACTGTGCATCAGAACACAGGACACTTCTGTTTAACTGGTTGAGGGACTGCTTCTTCTGTTGAGGTGCCATTGTCTCATTTAAGTCTTCCAATCACTGCATCAGTTAGGATTGGGGTTGACTGAAAAACAGTGGCCTTAGTAGTTTTAACTTTTTCTTGGGTGTAGAAGTCCAGATATCATTAAGGTTCTAAGATTTTTTGGCCATTTTGTGTAGACTTTTAAGTTCATGGTCCAAAGTTAATACCAGAGCTTCTGCAATTACTTCTGTATTCCAGACAGCAAACAGGATGTTCTGCAGGTTAAAAGCATGTACTTAAAGTTAGAAGACTTGTAAGACCTTCTGAATATATCTCATTGACCAGGATTTGGTCGCACTGCTAAATCTAACTGCAAAGGAAGTGTGGGGAGAGGGTAGTAATTTTTTTTTTTTAATCCAGAAACACATTTCCTTGTAACTAGCCATTTTTCTTATATCTGTATCTTCCTGGATCCTATTTGTCTTGGGATTACCAACTGCTGCTCGCCTCTGTTTGTATCATTTCGTTTCTGTGTACATTCTTTTTATTCATACATTTGACTTCTCATAAGTTTAGGTTACTGTGCTTCTTCTTGGTCTTGATATTAGTGAATAACTTTTTTTTATATTCTTTCAGCTTCACTTTGCACTGTTGACTGCTTTATCTCAGCAGTTTTCAGCTCAGTCTAGAGAGACACAATATGATTAATGCAGCCTTGTACTTCTCGCCAGGTCACACTGTGGTGGTTGGCTAGCTAAAGGACAGACTGCTGGTAGCTTAATCAACTGTGGCATCTTGCTGTGAGCCTTTTCATCTGAGAGGTATTGAGTAGAACAGTCTGTGTGACCCATATGCTTAGTTCCGGGCAAAAAGTTCCTTTAGCAGTGAGTTAAAGTCTTGAGGATGCTCTCTCTGTATATTGACATGAGTGAGTCTTCAGCAGTGTACTGTCAAGTAACGGTTATCAGTTACTCATCCTAGGTTGAAAACTGGTTAATTGATACAGACCAGCAACCTTCACATGCGTACTTGCAGAATGTATGATGTTTCTTCTTTTGCTCATGCTATCACTTTTGTCTGGAATGCTGTTTTCTTTTTCTGTGCCTCCTGTCACCTAGTTCATTCCTAGTCTTTTAGGACTCAGCTCAGGAGGTGCCCCTCTAGAAACTCCTGGTACCCCTAGTTATGGATTCAGTATCCTACTCTGTTTGTCCCCCAAACCCTTTGCACATGTGGTATCTCTTATTGTGCTGAATGTTTCTGTTTCACCTGTCACAGAGATAGTAAATTATTGCTCTGTCCTGAGGTAGATCAAGTTTATTTTTTTTGAACCGGGGATTGAACTCATGGCCTCACAATTGCCAGGCAGGTGCTTGTGATGCTGAGCTGAATCCCTGGCTTGTTTTGTTTGTTGAGACAATGTCTTTCAGTGTAGCTCAGGCTAACCTCAAACTCATGGTGATCTCTGCCTCTGCCTCTCACGTGCCAGGATTACAGGTGTGAGCTGTAACACCCCGCCTGAGGTATGATTGTTAATTCCAAGGTTTGTTCTTGTTTATCTTTGTACACTTAATATGGTATTTGCCTAAAACCCTGCCACATTATAAGCCTGCCACAAAGATGATCCACAAGTTTTTTTTTTTCCTGTTTTTTATTTGGGTTAAATTTTCTAATCCCCAGTGCCTGAGAGCAAGTGTCTTAGTTACTTTCCTTGTTTCTGGGACAAAATATCTAACATCCTCAATTTATAGGAGGATAGGTTTATTTTGGCTTAATATTCAGTCCACAGTCTGCTGGCTCCAAGGAAAAATGGCATGGCCTAGGCCAGTGATGGCAAACCTTTTAGAGCTTTCAGTGATAACAAATAACCAGCTATGGCATGGGTGGCATAGGTTCACCACCACTGGCCTAGGTGTAAGGGCATGGTAGAGGAAAACCTGCTTGTGTTATGGTGGCTTGAAGCAGAGTAAGAGGGAGATACTTACACCCTTCCAGGCCATATCCCGTGTGATCCACCACTTCTGACTGGGCTGTGTGTCCTAACAGCACATGAGTGGACTAATTCACTGGTGAGTATAGCTTCTCCATGATTAGTCACCTCCCCAAAACCTTGCCTCTTTGGTGGGGACAACTAAATATAAAACATTATAGCAGGTAAAGAAATAAATCCTGTAAGGTGTTACTCATTATTTTACTCTACTGAATTGGAAGGGAATTTCTTCCCTTTCCTCCCTATACTTTTTTTTTTGCTTTTTTTTTTTTTGAAACTGGGGGTTGAAACAAAGGCTTTTATATTAAGTTACATCTCCAGCTCTTTTTAAATTATTTTATTTATTTATTTATTGTCTTGAGACAGGGTCTCACTATGTGGTTCCTGTTGGCTTTGGGCTCAGACTGTTCTTGAACTTGCAATGATCCTCCTGCCTCAGCTTCCTGAGTGCTGGGATTACAGGAGTATGACACCATGCCTGGCTTATTATTTAATTTTTAAACAAGGTCTTGCTAAGTAGCTAAATTGCCCAGGCTGAGTTTATATTTATGATACTCCTGCAACAGCCTCCCTAGAGTGCTGGGATTATAGGTGTATGCTACCACACCTGGCTTCTCTCCATTCTTTTAAATCAGAATTTTCCCAAAACTGCTTTTCTTGAAGTGGTAATGATATCTTGCTAAAGAATGCCTAAAATCTTTCTGATATGAAATCTAGAAATCCTGATATGATTTATGTTTTCATTTAGTTATTTTTTTTCTGATGACTGAAAAGCTGAGACTTTTGCGGAGCGAAAAATTTTCAAATCTTTGTAAGTGAATTTCACAAAGAGATCCTGTGTTAAGGTTATCTTTTTTTTTTTTTTTAAACAGGTGAGGACAATGATCCCTTTGGGAATTCCTGGTTCCAATTGTAGATTGTTTGGAAAGTACAGATGCTCTTGGGGTGTTGGCCTTGTTGTAGTGAAAGCACTTCAGAATGTGTCAGAGGCCAATGTTGGCCATGGATGCAAATGTTTCTTTTAACATTGATTACTACCATCCTTTTTCCTACTCTGAAATTAAAAATAAATGTTGAAGAATAAAAGTTTCCACATTTTGTAAACAAAATCTCATTTCGTAATGAGGTTTTTTTTTTTTTTTTGGTTACTTATTTCCCATTTTGGGGGACTAGGTACTGAGCATACTAATGGAGTGTTAAAGAATTCACTGTTAATGCTTATAGTGACAGCTCTAACAGAAGGTGGTGCCAGTTCTTGAGTAGGTGGCATTCCCAAGTGCTTATTTCCAGTCTGGAGGAGTGAGTGCAGCATAGTAATGAATATGACCTTCACTAAGAGGATGCCACCCACACAGCACTTTGGAACATCCATGTATCTAGAAGAGGGTCTTGGATCTTCTGTTCTCACCATTCACCAAATTTTGCATTGTCCATTTGTCTAGGGATGTTATCGAGAGGAAATGCCTGATCTAA
Source organism: Hydrochoerus hydrochaeris (assembly GCA_004027455.1). Taxonomy (NCBI): domain Eukaryota; kingdom Metazoa; phylum Chordata; class Mammalia; order Rodentia; family Hydrochaeridae; genus Hydrochoerus; species Hydrochoerus hydrochaeris. The sequence goes on from PVLA01000232.1 coordinate 351,285, forward strand.
ATTCACAGTAATATTTGGAAGTAGGTAGTCAGGGCTGGAGGCCTCATTTAAAGGTGTTTCTTTCTCTCCCATCCCCTTACTTGTTTGACCAGTTTTCTCTATTATGCCCAGGACTCTGGAAAAGTTGACTTGGCATACTAACTTTTTAGTATTATCATAAGCAAAATTATACAGGAGAAAATAAGAGCAGGTAACAATTATCTTTTTTTTAAATATCAGAATGAAGAAGGGTTTCAAAGTACATCAAAATTAGCACTCTCAGTATACCAAGTCTTTAAAAAATAATACTCATAAAAATATGTTGTGGTTTTTTTACCCTCTGGTACTGAAATTATACTTTAAAATCATTTTTTTTGTTACATTACATAGCAAATAATCTATTTTCTGCTGTCTTGTTGAAATTTTGTTTTCTATCTGTATGTGTTTTTCTATTTTCATGCTTATTTTTGAAATTTCTTAAGGAAAACAACAGTGAACTGTAAGTAATTGTATTAATTTTATTTACTTTTTTATTAATCGGTACCAGGGATCGAACTCATGACCATGCACTTGCAAGGCAGGCACTTAAGCCGCTGAGCTAAATCCCCAACCCAGTAATTGTATTAACTTTAAATTGAGTGTCCTCTTTTTTTTTTTTTTTTTTGCACCAACACTTCTTTGTTTTTTTTTTTTTTTTTTTTTTTTTTGTGGTACCGGGGATTGAACTCATGACCTTGCGCTTGCCAGGCAGGTGCTTATGCCACTAAGCTAAATCCCCAGCCCACCAACACTTCTTAAATGTATCCATCTTATTAATATTTTGGAAAAGAAGATGTGACTGTTTTGGAAATAATGTTCTTTAGTTTTTCCTTGGGCAAATCTAGATGGGGATTTGTGAATACTGACTTAAGAGACTTCTGGGTCACAGTTTACCTAGGACAGAGATTCTGTCATTAATTGGAAATAATTGCTTGTCCTTTATTCCAAAGCTATGGTTTATGTCCCCTGGGTTGATAGCTAAAATAGGTTCTTGCAAATAGAGCATCTATACAGGAAAAGGTTATGAAGTATCATTATCTTTAGTTTGTTGCTGATTTTTTTCTTACCACGATCAAAGGAGGTTTGGTTATACTTTTAAATCTCTTTGTATTCACCTCTCACTAATTACAGGGAGGAGGCCAACCTGGTGTTAGTGAATTTGGAGTTCAAGTTATAGACATGTTTCCTGTGCTGAGGTAGTATGTTCAAGGATAAGGCAGTAGTTGTAAAGATTAAAGGTTAGAGAAGAGAATGAGATAATAAAGCTATTCAGAAAAAAACAAGTACCAGAAAATAAGTTGAGGGTTTTCAGTTTTGGCAATTCCAATAGCATTACTTGTACACTGGGGGTATGAGGAAAGGAAGGAATAGAAGGTAGGAGTTTAGTAACTAAAGAATAAATATGTCTTCTTCGTTAACAGAAAAAACTTTTAAAACAGTTACTTTGTAATGATAAGTGCTAAAACTCTTTCTTGTGTTCCTGGGGACATATATCTTTTAAACAAATGTTGCTCTGGTCTAGTGGTGATTGGGTTAGGCTGAGGGGACACATAACAGTCTTTAAACAAGTTAGAGGTTTCTTCCTTGTTGTATTAGGGGTTGTGAGGAGAACAGTTAAAATCAGGGCATGGAATTATAATATTATTTATGATAGTCACCCAGAGTTAACACAAGAAACTGCAGGAAATCTATGCACAGTACCAAAGCCATAGACTATTCAGCTAAGGACCTGAATCCCACAACAATGTCCTGCATGAGTCCAGATGAAGACCCAGAGCTCATGACAGTGCCTCCCACGAATCCAACTGGAGGTCTAGAGCCCACAAGGACTCACTCCACTGTTTCTTATGGATCTGTGCTGAGAAGGCCCAAAGGTAGCAGTGGAAACTAGAAAATTTGTGCCAGTGGGGTGAAGGAGCTGTGCTGATAGGTTGAAAGTTCTACACTGGAGCCGAGAAGTCATGCTCAAAACAGAGACCAGGGCTGTTCTGAAAAGCACCACAGCCATCCTCAGTGACACAGAGGCCCTGAGCTCCTCCGACAATAAGCACAGTCGAGTACATGCCAGGAAGCCAGCATGACCAGTTCGTCCTGGGGATTAGGTGGCATGTGTCTTCCCCTCTGGAGCCAGGAAGCAATGCTCAATGTAAGGACTAGAGCTCCTCCAGGAGAACCAACAGCTCAAACAGCAACATGCAGAACCCCAATACCTCAGTGCCTCCCTTCTCCTTTCCACGTCTCTATTTATGCTGACAACTTTCCTCAGGTGAAACATTTATGCTCAGCACCATGGTGATTTAATTCTGCTGGCATTACATTGACCACCAGTTTTTAATGTATTACATTCCTTTTTTAAAAAATGTTTTTCAGTACTAAAGATTGAATTCAGGGCCTTTACACTGAGCTGCACTCACAGCTGTTTTTTAATTTTTTATTTGGACAAAAGGTTTCTTGAAGTCTCTAAGTTGCCCAGGGTGTGCTCAAACATGTGATCCTGCTGCCTCAGTCTCCCAGAGTGCTGGAGTTACAGGAGTGCTTCCATGCTTGCCTTGAGGTTTCTTTCTATCTTTTGTGGAGTCCGGAAAGGAGGGAACATCAGTTGCTTTGGCATGGGCATCTCCAGACTTGTTCATGCTTGTACTCCTGTGTCCACTGTTCTCCAGGTACCCCCACAAGCCAGGATTGTCACTGGAGCTATAGTAAGTCTCAGTTACAGAATTCAGAAGTAGTAAAGAAGAGCAATAAAGGGCCCTTCTTACAGTCACTTCCCTTTAAGCCTCTTTCATTTACATCTCATTTCAAGGAATTTAGTTACGTCTAGTTCCAAGGAAGGCTGGGCATGTTTTATTCCAGTGGCATAAAATAAGATTCATATTTTTCATTTGGGGAAAATAATTTTTCTCATTTACTGAGAGAATTGTTTAATAATTCACTATTGTGTTACTAAAGGTGTAATTTGGGGGTAATTTCTGAAGATAAATTGAAAGAAGGGATGTTGGGCAAAGTCATGAGTATTTTCAGTGTCCATCTTTGAGAATACCAGTGGCATTGTCCTAAGGTATTTCCAATAGTATATTTCATTAAAAACAAAAAAGCTCAGTGGTGTTACAAAAATAACGATGATACCTTAATATAATTTCTTTCCTAATATTAAATTTTTTGTTTTTTTTAACATTAGCACCAGTGAATGTTTGGAATTTCTTACAAAGTTATATTGATTCCACACTCAAGAATTTGTCCTTTGAGATTGATTATCCATTGCCATTAATTTTTATTTGGAATATCTGTGGCTTTTCAGTCTTTTCCTTACTAATGTCCTTTAATTGTACTGAATTTTGCATTCCACAGATACTGTCTGTAGAGTCAAGCAGTCTTTAATAGAGTTAGTCTATATGACTTGGTATTCAAAAGGAATGTATTTTTTGAAACCATTTGGCTGCTATAGAAATCTGGGATCATGTATCTCAGTGTCCTTGGTATAATGGATAAAACTATGATTACAGAGATTTGTTTACAGAGAAACCTTTACTTAACATAATAGTGTTAAATTACATAAGGTTAGGGTTATTTTGATTTCATGCCAACTTAATATGCTAAAAATATTCTTCCAGTTAAAGAAAAAAAAACCATATTCATGTTCATTTAGTATGAATAGTTTTGCGAGTGGGCATGGGTTTTAAGAGTCTACCTGTATGTGGGAGTGAGAAGTTAGGAATTCTCAGTTGAGTGCTGCCATTGATATCCTTCCCAACACCAAGGACCTCAATATTCTCCAAGTTTAGTTCTTTCAAAACTTTTTGCAAATTACTAAGAGCATTTCTCTTTTGCAGAGGGTTCTTTTTAAAACTATTACAAGGATTATAGATACAAGCTGATAAGAATGGAACTAAAAAATAAGGGCCTATAAAACTTAAAGACTTTATCATTAAAATTGGATATTTGAGTAAGACTTTAGTGAAATAAAATTAAGTATTATGTCCCTTTCCTTAAATTATACTGTTATAGAGAAGTTTCTGCTTTATAGTTTCATGATAAAGTGGTACGCCCCACTTTATCTCTGATGTATTTGAGCTAGCCTAGAAAAAAGCAGGTAAAAAGAATAAAATTCAACCACCTGCTTATTAATGTCAGTATAGCAGATTTTCTTTAAAGAGGGAAAAAAGAAGAAATGGAATGAAGCCAATTCTTTGGTGCAAATGTTTCATGATAATCTCTTATTCTCATTTTGATCTTATAGAGAATGTCTGAATGTACCAAGATCTCATTTGCTGTTTGTAGAATTGGCATTTACATGGTAAGCAGTGTGTATTTTTGTGGTACCAAATATTCTAAAACATAAGCGAAGAACCAAGTGTTGGAAGAGAGCATGTGGAGTAATAGGGATTATCTTTTACTGCTTATAGGAGTACAGGTGTACACAAGTACTTTTGAAAAATAATAAAGTTGAGTATGTCCTATGATGGAGAAACTCCACTCTTAAGTGTATACCTTAGAAAAATTGTTGGGTAATTACAAGGTCCATGTTAGGGGAAGTTCCTAGCAGAAATACTGTACTCATAGAAGCAAGATATCTGAAATAATAGAAATATCCATTAGAAATAGACCACGTTAAAGAAAATGTGGAATTTTAATTTAGTAGATTACCATTCAAAAGCAAAACAATTATGAACAACAACCTGTAACCATGGATCCATCTCACCACCATAATGTTGAATGAAAGAAGTCACAAGAAAATGTATGGAGTACAATTTCATTTTTATAAATTTCAAGAACAGCAAAACTAATATGAGTCTCCAGGTGTGGTGGGGCATGCCTGTGATCCCAGCACTCTGGGAGGCTGAGGGACAAGGACCACAAGTTTGAGTCTTGCCTGAGTAACTTAGAAAGACTCTGTCACAAAATTAAAAATAAAAAAGGGCTAAAAGTAGCTCAGTAGTAGAGTGCCCCTGGATTTGATCCTCAGTATTGCAAAACAAACAAATGAAGAAAAGAAAAAGGTTTACAGAAGTATTTGTTTTGCATAGAGGAACATGTACATGTCTGTATAAAAACTTACAGAAATTGTCTGAAATGAATGATGCAAGAGATATGAGTAAAACGTAAGAGCACAGGCAGGAACCCTATTTTGTGTTTGTAGCTTTCCTAATACCTTGCTGGGGCATGGAAAATACTGCATAACTGACCATTCAGTTAGAGTAAAGTAAGATGAACACAATTTTCTTTTTGTTGTAGTTTGAACTTACAAATTTTTCTTTATTCTTTCTGTTGGCTTTTTTGGGATTAGTTTTATTGGTACATTTTAGATATCTATAAAGATTACATCCATTAGAGAAAGTGTGTACTCGTACATGATACTATATTTCTTGATTCTTCCTTTTTTTCCCCAATCTCCCTCCTCCCTTCAACCTCTCTTCTTCTTATTTACAAAAGCCTTGTTTCCGATTTCTTCCTTCTATTTTTTTCTTTTCCCTTCTTTCCTTTCTTCCTCCCCCATCCTTTGTTCCCCTTCCCATTTGAATATTTTCTTCCTGTTTCCCATTATCTGTTATACATTTTGGTCTTTATTTACCCTTTCAGTTTCTCCCACTAGAAAACAATGTGTTATTTAAACATATGTGTCCAATTTATTTCACTTAAGAGTATGGACTGTTTCTTTTCTTTTTTATTTTCCCTTCTTTCCTTCTTCCCTAATTTCCCTCACTTTTGAACAGTTTCTTCCTATTTCATAATACCTTTCACATATTTGGGTCCTTATTTACACATTCTGTATAAATTCTGTTTCTCACATCAGAGAAACGATCCGATATTCTATAGTTTTACTTGCTCGTCTCAGATGAGTATTGTCCCTTGTTAGATAAATAGATTACTTGAAAATAAAGCACAGTTTTTCTTACTTTGTGTGAAGTTGCCCTGTGAATAGCTTCTCTGTCCTATGAGGACAGGACAAGAGAAGGCAGAGAGAACCTTCAGACCATGCTGTGATCTGACATCTGTTGGGGGGTGGGGTGGGGAAGGAGAGTTGAGGAGGAACAATTCCAGACGACAGTGCTGTTCTGAGAAAGTCTTGGCTGGGCGCACGGGTCTTCCCTGAACACGGCTGTAGAGGTTTCCCTCTGCGGCAGGAAAAGCCCTGGCTCCTGGTCCTCTGTTCCAGGTGCTGGTTGTTAGCAGCCCACTGAGTTGACACCCTCAGCACCAGTGATCCAGTGAATCTGCAGCTGTGGCAAGGGGGAGGGGACTGACTGTCAATCAGCTGTACCTGTCTGGATGGGAGGGCTGGCTGGCCCATTTCCATGACTACCACAGTGAGTCAATACAGTGGGATACAGGTCTGAACACACTAAGTGGAAGAGTCCAGAAACAAGTTTAAAATTGTGTACTTTTTTTTTTCTTGATCTTTTTGAGACAAGGTCTCACTTTGCAGTTCTGGCTGGCCTTAAGCTCACTTTATAGCCCAGGCTGGTCTCAAACTTGCAACAATCCTCCTGCCTCAGCCTCTTGAGTGCTGGGATTACAGGCCACTTCACCTGGCTTGAGCGCTATTCTGAATAACAGGATGAAATTTCATGTTGTCCTGCTTCTTCCAGTAGCACATGACTCATCCTGTTGTCCAGCATGTCTGTGCTCTGTACACTATTTGCCATTGATTATTATGATATCAACTATTGCAGTATCTCACTGTTTGTGTTCAAATCACCCTTATTTAAAGAATGGCTCCAAAGATATGACTGTGAGAAAGACAATTTTGTTATAGTATATTGTTATAATTATTGTTTTATTATTTGTTATTTTTATTTTGTCTTATTTGTGAATTATACCTTATCATGGATATGTATATATAGGAAAAACACTATATATATATAGGATTTGGGCTATCCAGAGTTTTAGTCATCCACTGAGGATCTTGAAATGTAACCCCAGCAAATAAGGGGTTACTCTGTATTTATATCTAGAATCAGAAAATATTGGCACTTTCAATATTATGAATTGGATGTGTTCGTCCATAAATATCTAGCATTTAGTATGGGTCTGGGATTTTGCAGATAATTCAGTTTCTATATATTTAATAATGCAACTGTTAATGGACTCATTTTATGGCAGATAGAAATTGACCCTCAAAGGAGAATACAATGGTCTGATGTGTGCTTCCACAAAAATGTGTATGTTAAAGTACTTACCCATAGTGTGACGGCATTTCATATTGGGTCTTTCTGACATAATTAGGTTTAGATGAGGTCATGAGGATGGGTCCTTCATGATAAATTTCTGTATTGGAAGAGATACAAGAGGCTTGCTTTTTGTCTCTGTCACATGCAAAAAACAACAAAAAAGTGGCCATCTGTGACCTGAAAATGCTCTCACCAGAACCTGACCTTGCTTCATCCTGATCTCTGACATTCAGCCTCCAGAACTCAGAAAATTAAGCCACCATCTTTGGTAGTTTTTTATTCGGGAGCGAGGGGGTAGACTAACTCGGGAAGTGGAAAAAGTCTTATACATTGTAGATAAAAGACAAAACAAAAAATTTCTCATAGCTTCCATTGAAAATAAATGCTGAGTTCAAAGTAAAACAAAAAGTAGAGGAGGAAATTTAAAAAGATTATGGGTTAGCTCATGAAATGAGAAACAGTGGTACATTGTTTGTCTGAGGGTTATTTTTCCCTTTAGGGGTTTTAACATTATTGCCAAATAGCAACTGGTAAATAGCATTTAAAAGTGAAGAAATAGAAAACTCCATACATTTTGTATAGTGGAAACATACTCTGGAATGAGCAATACCAAAATGGCAGTTAGATGAGACAGATACATTAAAGTTCAGTGAATAAAAGTAGATGTGTCATAGAGGGTGATGCATACTGAACTAAGCTCAGAGACATCAAACCTTATTCTGTATGTGTTGCCCATCTTTTCTTCCTAGGTATGGAGTAGACAGAACTTTCTATAGGCACTGAAAGCCAATGATGCATGTATAGTGGGCCTTAACTCAGAAATGAAGGAAAATATAGCCTATCTGTTTTCCAGGTAGGAAACTTTAGATATAGGTAGAAAAACTGGCATATTAACTGTGGTGTAATTATAATGGCTACCAAAACCTAGGATAAACTTAGACAATGATTCAGAGAAAACAAAACATGGTTTAGAACCAAACTTCTGGTCCAAGGAAATAATTTTTTCACTTTTGATGAGTGTAACATTGGAGGTAGTGTGCATTCTCTTCATTGTGATGTAGGGATGTATTACAAAGAAGTTACTGCGTTTCTGGAACAAAAGAAGAACTGTTGTGTGGGTCTAACTGTTTTGGGTATTAAACAACATTTATTTGGTTCTGGTCAGGAGTTTGGGGGGGAAGTAGATTTAGGCCACAAATTTATAGTACAGTTGTGGTTCTATGTTTTTATGAAATCCTGCCAATGCAAACAGACCAGTCTTAAGGATATGAATTTGCAGTGAACTTTTTGTGGTCAAGTATGGATGGATGCTGGGTCAGAATGGCACAAACAGGCATTGATTTGGACTTCCCTTTAGAACTTATAGGCAAGGATTCTCAAAGGCACCTACATTTGGCCTCAGATTTCTCTGAATTGGGAATGGCAACCATAATGGAGACAGAAGCACAGTGGTGAACATGCTAGGTGATGCTGGCTAGAAGTAGAGCGTGGGATGATAAGTAACCTCTGATCTTCTGACTGGATTATGAACCCCTTTGATTGGCTTTTGATATAGAAAGGTCCAAATGAATGAAGCTGGGGTCCATTGTGCATCTCTCTATTCAAAGCCTGCAGAAAGCTACAGGGGTGATTGCTTATCTTTACTCAAGCAAAACATGAACTGAAATTCAATCAGTGGGTAAATGAGGTTTGAACTAAATAATAATCAGGAAAATATCATGAATGGCTACAGCTTAAAAAAAAAAACCCTTAAGATCTTTTGCCTTTGTAGAAATTATTGTATGCTATTTCATTGGCAGAGAAAGTTTCTTTTCGTCAAAACAATGTCAAGTTAGTGAGAAAGGTATACTGATGCTCCTTGACTTATGATGAGGTCACATCATGATAAGCTTATGGTAAGGCAAAAATGCATTGACACACCCAATTTATCAAACATCAGAGTTGAACAAAACAGTTGCTGTAGAGGCTTGGTGATCCTACAGCACACTGGGAGCTGTGGCTTGCTGCTATTGCTGCACAGCATCACCAGACAGGAGCATACAGCATATCACTAGACTGGCAAAAGATCAAAATTCAAAATTTGAAGTATGGTTTATAGTAAATATATATCTCTTTTGCATCATTGCGCCCAAAAATCCTAAGTGGAGCTGTTAGGAATTGTGTTAGCTTTTCATCATTGTCGTTAAATACCTGAGATAAACAATTTATAAAAGAACTGTTTACTTTGGCTCATGGTTTGGAAGGTCCCAGCCCATGATTAGTTAGTTCCATTGCTTTAGGCGTGTGGCAAGGCAGCACATCATAGTAGAGGGCATGTGATCAAGAAAAACTGCTTATTCTATGAGCAAAGGAAAAGGGGAAAGCAAAAGGAAAGGGCTAGTTTCCACAGGCTCCTTCAATGATATGCCCCCAGTACCTAAAGAGCTGTCACTAGCTGCCACATATTAAAGGTTCCATCACCTCCCAAAAGTACCACTATGGACCAGACCTTTAACACATGGGCCTTTGGGGGATATTCAAGATCCAAACTACAGATAGCAGGGACAATCTGTATTATTATCCTCATTTTATAGAGCGGGAGCCTGAGCCTGAGGCTTAACGTGGTTTAGTGCCCTTTCCATCTGTTAGAGATAAGATTTAGAGTCATAGTTTAAACTGATAATGCTCTAGCTTTTTGAATTCTTAGCTGGCACACTCAACTACTTTCCAGAGAATAGATATTCAGTGTAAATTTGTTAAATGTAACCTAGAATAGTCACTCAATTTTTTTCCTTTATTCTTTGACAATTTTGAAGGCCAGTTATTTTGTAGAATGTCTTTCAGTTTAGATTTGTCCAATTGTTTTTTTATGATTATATTAAACATTTTAAACATATAGAAGGAATATTAGATAAGTGCCATTTTATCCTTAGCATATCTCATCAAGGGCATATTATGCCAGTTTATCCTATCATTGATAATAGGTTTTTTAAAAGTTCATAATCCAAGTTTTGGAGTTTCTGTTTTTACCCAAAATTCAGACTATACCCTATTTAGAGCCTGTAATGTATCTTATATGTTCGCTATTCAAGCTATTTTTTCATTTCAGCTTTGTAATCTATTTAGAGGTTAGACAAGGGACTAAATTGCCTTTGTTTTCTGTTTTTTTTTTTTAAATCAAAATACAGTAGCAAAATCTGGATAATATATAAAAAAGGAAATTAATTTTTCACTGTCGTGGAAGCTGGGAAGTCCAAGATTCAGGGGCCTCATCAGGTAAGGGCCTTTTTGATGCACTGTAACAAGGCAGAAGTCATCGCAAAGAGCAAGCAAGCATCTATGTGCAGAAGCAAGAGAACATTCTGGAAAGAGAAATGGCTTTTATAATGAAGTCACTACCATAATAACAAACACAATCCTATGATGCCATTAATCCATCATAAAGACAGCCCTCATGACCTAATCACTTCTCGAAGGCCCCCACTTCCCAGTGATGTTGCAATCAAGTTGCAGTATGAGTTTTGGAGGGAGTGTTAATATTAGCTATTAGCATGACTGGAATGTTTTTAGAATCTTGGTATTTTGATTTGTTGTAGATGGAGTCTTCAATAGTATTTTTCTTCACTGGATTATAGTATTAACCCTTTCTCGAACAACTCTAGTTTGCTGTCCGTACGGCTCAGCCAGCCATGCTGTTTCACTCAGGTCCTCCCCCAATCCTGTGCAAGCTGCCCCTTATTTTCAAGGGTTAATAGTGTGAAACTGTGGTAGTGGCAACTTTATTACCATTAGTCCAGAAGAGATTCTGATTAACTCTGTCTCTGTCTGTCTGTCTCTCTGCTCTGCCTCTGTCTCTCTCTCCTGATGTGGATTTTCTTTTTTTGTCTAACTAAAGAGAGAGAGTATGAAATTGATAAAACTACATTTTATCCTTTATAAAGGGCCATTGTAAAGTTTCCTTTGGTAATTATGAAGTGTAGCTATGTAGTTGGGTGGAAAGATTCTATCCTAACATTTAAGAAACATTTAGAGTCACTTAAATAGGAACTTAAAATACTTTGTTTTCTAACTTAAATAACATGGTAGCTCTTAATTTTCACTATGAATATATCAGGTGTATGGAAATTTCCACCCCATGAAGTGTGCCTTTTTATGTTGATTTTATGGATACTTGACTTTGTTTTCTTGACAAATATTTGGTCCTCAAGACCAGTACTTTTCTCTTGATAGGAGGAATAATTTGGTTTGTCAATCATTAAAAAATGCCCTAAAATGCATTACTAGTCAGGATATAGTTTATTCATATTCATGATTTGGGAGTAAAATCATATTTTGGATTCTAAAGCACACCCAGCAAATTAATTGACCCTGGGGATGACTTGGCCTTTGCTTTGTAGAATTCAAATTTATTTAAATAGTGACTTAATATATCACACAAAATGAATCTGGATGAAATTATGCTTACTTCAGAGTGGAGAATCACTTTTCATTGTCTCCGTTCTTTTGGGTTTAGTTTAGAATATGATGTGCAGTAAGTGCTTAGTAATTATAGTATATGTTGACTAAACAGGTATATAGTTTTTTGGGGTGGGGAGATCAGAGCTCCTTGCCCAGGCTCCATGCTTGGGTATCCCTGGTTCTAGTTCTAAGCACAGACTTGGTAATTGGTGTGCTCCTACTTGAGAGGGCCATGAGGGTAGTGAGTTCCCTGCTTCGTTTATTGCCATATTTCCAGTACCCAGATAAAACGTCTGGTATGTTATAGGTGCTCAGTAAATATTTGTGGAATGAGTGAACGAACAGAGCTCTAATAAGTGTGTTGAAACAGGCATATACATATCTCTGGGATACAGAAGATATTCTAAGAGGTATGTGGGCAGTGACAGGATTATAAGGAAATCAGTGTCCATTTGTGGAGAGTCTCCTTTACTGCAACCTTTTTTTACTTGCAATCTCCTCAACCTTGGTGCCTCAGATGTACGAGCCCTCAGGGCACAAAACAAAACATTCAAAATGTGTTATTGGTGTTGAGAAAGTGAATAACTCTGATATGACTAGATAGCAAGCCATTTTCAGTTTCTTGCTTCCAATAGGACTGAAGCAGACCTGCTCACATTGCCAAACTAATCTTTAAAAATACAAGTCATGATGTGATTTTTGTCATAGAATTAGGAAGACATGAGAATTAAATGATGTCACAGCAGCAAAAATGTTATTCCTATGTGCTAACTAATAAGAACAGGCTTATGTCTACATGTACAAATATGGAAAATAGGAATAGAATTTATGCTGGACCATATTTGCATTCTAGTCATATGCAATCCTGTTATGTTAATATATATGTATATGTAGCCTATTCATTATATTTGGATATATTATTGAAAAGTGTAGCTTGATATTACAATGGATTTATCAACATTTATTAAATATTCATTTTGATCAATTGTGGACCAATAATAATTTTAGAAATTTGGTGAAAACTTTAAAAAAGTATTTAAAATTTATGATCACTAGAAATGTAAAATTTAAGATGTTAATTGTATACACAATTCATTTACAGGGAAGTTTAGTAGGGTGATCAGTAAAAGATTTATGGATACAAAACTGTTATATTAATGAATTAAATTCTGTTGGTATTATAAAAATACTTGAATTCAAAATAAAGAATGAAAAAAATAAGACTGGAGTAGCTTCTTTTTACAAAGTGACTATTTTTCAAGTTTCAGTGACATTTAGAGAATTTTTTATTCATGTAAGAGAGTAGCACTTTTATTTGTAAAAGTCAATATCTTGACAAGTTGCAAGTTATGTCATTTGCAATTTTTTGCAATATGTCAGTTTAAACATATGCAAGGGATTATAGCTTTAAGAAATAATTTAGAGGGTAGTTGAACACAAATTCTGTAGTAACTGTTGCTTACCTTAATCTCAGCAGCCAGGAGGCTGAGACCAGAGGATCACAGGGAGTTTAAGGCTATCTTGGACTACATGGTAAGTTCAAGGCCAGCCTGAACTATACACAGTGAGATCCTGTCTCAGAAAGAACAAAACAAAGAAACAAAAACTACAGTTTATGTAGCACGGGCCCTGTCTCAGGAAAACAACAACAACAACAACAAACAAGTTAAGGTGCTTAGGTATAGGACGTATTAGTGTAGCTGGAGGTTAATAATGTGTGAATCTCTTTCATACGTTTGAAGTGTGACTCAAAGCAATAAGCCTCATCTAGAGTGGTTTAGAACAAGAGCTCTGAAATAAAAACTGAGGTCATTAAGTAGTTCTGTGAATTTGAACAGGTTGTTTAACATCTCAAAACCTCTGCCTTCTCTGTTGTAAATGGAGATAACACCAACCTCATGGGATCATGGTAGAGATTAAATGAGCAAATATACCTGTAAAATTCTTAAATGGAGTGTGATATCTACCAACTTCCTAGTTAGTCATTATTCTAAAACACATACACAAAATCAGTCTCTAGCATTTCATAGAGTAGTTAAGGGACTTTCTTTTTTGGGGGGAGGGGACTTTCTTTACCAGTGCTGTATATTTAAATAAATAAGTGTGATTGTCAACTGGTAAAGAGGAATTCTTATAAAAAGTTTGCTTTATTAGCATTTTCTTAGCAAAGTTAGTTACGTTTTTGTAGAAATTTGAGAGAGTATGGTATAAAGTATCATTTTATGTGCAAAATTTGAAACAATTGAGTCCCCTGTAACTTAAAAAGATCGCTGTAGCTTATCCAGTCTCAAAGCTGCCTAAGCATAGTTCATGCCTGTCAATAGGCGCTGATCCTCATAGTCATTTTTCTGTCAGAACTTTTGCAGGTGTGGCAAGCTTTTTAATTTTATCATTCTTGATTTTTTAATTTTAAAGAGAGTAAAATACAGCAAAACAAGACAGAACAAAGCCAATCAAGACAATGCAGTGAAATTGGTACAGAACTTAGCAGGATACAGGGATAACAATAATAGGTACCATAGTATATCTCATTATCTTCACAATACTTGTCCATTCCAATCAGGTATATCAAAATCAAACCCAAAACAGAACACTAAAAGCCAATCAAAACAGATTATTGAATAGAGCAAAACAATCAGAACAAAGCAAAATAGGAAAAACAATATTTGCTTTCAAAGAGAAGATAGAAGGAAACCCCCATGTTTGCTTATATTGCATGCAGTCTTCCTCCCAAGAGATGCTCAAACTTCCGGCCCCAGGTCAGCATAATCAACCAAACAATGCAAGCATTTAGTTACTTTATGTATCTTAGTTGCTATCAACTTCATCTGACCTCCAGAACATTCAGTTGCTAAGGGTGGTCGTGGGGCGATGGGGATGGGGATGTTTGATTTTGAGCCTGCTCACGGGAGGCACTGACTTATTCTCTCCCGGCGTAGCCCTAGCTCGTGCCCTTTATCAGAAAGGCTAGCCTGTTGCTTTCTTGGTCAGTCCCCCAAATTCCAGCACAGTTGATTCTCGGGAGACGCTGACTTGTTCTCTCCCTCGGCTTGCTCTCGCCGCAATCATTCTTGATTAAAGATTGTTTTTACATCTTTTGCTATGTTCTCTAAGCAGTCTTGTAAAGTGGCAGTGATCATTGATGAAATTAAAAAAAAAAGATTTTTTAAAAAAAGAAATTATATGAGTTAAAAATGCAATAAAGGCCAAATGACCTCTAAATTCTATTAATTTAAGGAGTGTTTTTTTAAAAATACTGACAAATTATACTTAAACATTGAAAGTGGTATTATTGCAAAAATTCAGAAAGGAATCAGCCGAGAGAATCATCTTTTTATAGAGGAAGCCTGTGTAAAAATTAACTCAGGGAGGTGACATTATGAATTGTACTGATCAAAGATGATCTTGGGGCAAATGTCCTGTGAACAGTGTTATTAACATGATCATTTAAATGCTCGACACACAGGTGTTATTTTAGGTACTTGGCATAAACCATGAGCAAACCAGACAAAATCCCTTTCCTTGTAGAGAGGAGATTATAATGAGGAGAAATACAGTTAACAAAAAACACAGTTAAGTAAACTACATTCCATATGTCAGAAGATGCTGCTTTGAGAGAAAATAGTAGAAAGTAAAGGAGATTGTGACCGTATGGGAGGAAGTTGCAGTATGAAATAGGTAGTTGAGGTAGGCTTTAAAAAAGAGGTGAAGAGTTGAGAAAAGTGTTAAAGGAATCAGGGTATTAGCCATGTGCATATGAAATAAAGTGTCCCTGGTGGGAGTGACAGACTGCAAAGATTCTAAGAAAGGAACATTTCATTTCTTGTGGACATTGTTAGGAGGCTGATGGCTAGAGATGAAAGAGTGGAGTGAGTGAATGAGTAATGGAGATGATGATGATGGGATTGGAGGTGGGGAGCCTGACTGCATCAGTCAGCAAAACATACACACTAAACATTTAAGGCTTATTGGGCTCTTTTAAGGATTTTGGCTTTTATTCCAAGAAACCAACTGCCTCACAGATATTGAGTAGGGAATGATAGTGACTAACTTTTTTTTTTTTGAGATGGGTTCTCATTATGTAGTGCAGACTGGCCTTGAACTCACTATATATCTCAGGCTGACCTCAAATTCACTGTGATCCTCCTGCTCCAGCTTTCCAAGTGCTGGGATTACAGGTGTATGCCACCATGCCTGGCTCTAACTTATTAAATTATCACTTTGACTGCTGCTTTTGGAGTAGACTATAGGAGGCTATAGTCTACTATAGCTGGGAGGCTAGTGAGGAAGCTATTGTAGTTGGTGTAGCAATGAATGTGGATTGATCTAGGATGGTAGCAGTGGAGGCAGTAATAAGTGATCAGAGTATGGATTTGTTTTGGAGCCCAAGTCAATAGAACTTCTTTATGGATTGGATATGGGGAAGAAAAAAGAGGAGTCAAGAATTCATATGTTGTTATTTGAGAGAAGGATGTGGTTGCTGTCAGCTGAAATGGCATGGAGGTTTTGAGTAGCTTTCAGAAGGAAAATTCAAAACTCTTAGGAGGCTCACAAATATGCAGGCAAAAGATGATGGCGTTCCTTGACTAAAAGTAAGAGGGAATACAGAGGGACAGCATACTAAAGAAATTTTGCACAATTTTGAAGGAGTCAGGTCTTTGATAATATATTGGAGTAGTTTGTAGAGCTAGATATGAAGTTAGAGTTTGACACACCTTGAAAGTCAATAGGAAAAATGAATGGTTTCAGAAAGAGGAATACAAATAAAGCTTGTTGGGAAAGCAAGGAAGGTGACCTTGGCTTTAAATATTTGAGTTGGAGTGCCATGTTGGAAGTACATTCTTCCAGCCCAAAAGCAGTGTTGAAATTGGAAATTTGTATGGTTAGAGTCTTTTTCTCTGTTTCACTGTTCTATTCTTATGGCTCAGAACGCTGCCTAACCCAAAGTAAGCATTCAGTGATTATTTGTTGGTTGGCTGGGTAGATGCAATTTTGGAAGTCATCCAGGTAGAGAGGGTTGCTCTTCTACCCTTTTGGCCCCATTGGCTCAATAGATGGCTTGCTCCAGTTTCCTGTTTCCTTTCTGCACGGAGCCATAGGGTTATAGAAAATGCACTGGAAAACATGCATATATACACCTTCTTTATTTTACTCTCCGTGACTAAAATGCTACTTTTCCCCTGGGATCCTTATCTTTTAAAACTATGTGATTCCTTTTGTTTATCTGACTGTACTGTTGAAGTTAACTTTATAAAAAAAAATTTCTTCATGTCATAATTTTGTTTAATCTTGTTAGCAATAATAGTGATAGGCCAACTAGCATTTTTGAACTGCCACTCTACTTTTGCTTTGTCTGCTGCAGATTCAGAATGCGAACTACTTGTTATAGTTGGGTTATTGTAAAACTAATGGTACTAGAATTCATTTTTCTTTTTTGTATATCTAGTTTTTATAAATGAATAATTGACTTAAGCCTATGGTTAATATTTTAAAAAATACACTGCTCTGCTACTGGACCTGTAATCTCTGCTTAACATTTCCCCCACCAATTGAAAGCTACAAAGTGGAAAATTTGCTATGCTGTTATCCTGCTTTCCCACCCTCTCCAAATGGGTGAAAAGATAAGCCAGAAGTTTTATTACTGCCCAACAACTCCCTTTGTGCCCATTATGTTCTCAAATGGCTGGCAAAAGGAATTTAAATGACTGTTTATTTCACTGAATTTCGTCATCTAATTTCCTGCCTAAACTTTTAATATGAAAGGAACACTGGTGTGTGTGTATGTGTGTGTGTGTGTGTGTGTGTGTGTGTAAGCAAATTTAGGAATTAGATAAAACTTTCAAAGATGTAGGGAAGGAAAAAGTTCATTTTAGTGAGATCAAATGAAGAGTACAAGAAGGAACTCTCAGCTCTGGTGGCAAATAGGGAAGATCAGTATATTTTACCACTATTTTACTTATAAGAGTTAAGGAAAAAATTGCTTGCTATAATAAGAAGAAAGACCAAAATTATAAACTTTAGACATGTTATATGAAATAGGAGTATAGTTATTAACCAAGGATTGAAAATATGTAACTTAGTTTGATATATTTTTTAAGGGAAGAGACAGTTTTTCAGTAATAGGGCTTTCAAGAGTCTCAAAATCCATTCCATAAAAGCAGGTTCTGATTCAGGTTCTTGCTGTTTAATTGAATGACCCTGGGAAAAATATTTTATAATTTGAGCCTTCACTTCAGATGGTTGATGAAGCTGAATGAAATTTTTTGTAAAATCTCTCTCCCTTATTCTTCTGTTTGTGAGTCCTTGGCTGTAGAAGTGTAAGTGTTGGCTTGAATCTTGGGGAGAAAAGATTGAAGAGACGAGAATATCTGCTTGATTTTAGGATGTGTGTGGGAGATGAATGTTTTACATACAGAAAAGTTTGCTGGGGAAATAGACTTCTTAAATATGAGAGGTACAATAGCAGATTCTGAAGTGAAATGGCTCTTAATTTGCACATGAGTGTTCATTTCAAAAGTCCTTATTTTTCCATTGATTCTTTTGATTTTCAGGAAAGGCTTTATACAGAAACATGCATTATCCTAGAGATGTTTTAACACATTAACTAAATAAACTATTAATTTAGTACATTTTGCTTTGGAAACACATTAATTTGAACTTCAAGTTGGGAATTCAATTTACTGGCTTTTATTGGAATTTCTCCTTGTTTGTTCATAAAGGGTAAGAAACATCTTTTCCTCTCAAAAAAGGTGATAGTCGCAGTAGGGGTTATGTGAGATATGGCTCCATAATCTATATAACAGGTATGTATAGAATAATTGATTTTCCTTTGGGGAGCTTATTTTCTGTTTATTGAATGAGAAAAACAGATTAGATATTCTGTGAAGATATTTGCAGTGCATATTCTATTATGATTATGAATGCAATATTACAAAACCCAGACTTCTGGAGTTTTCTGCATAGTCAGCCCAAGTATTTCTATACCTACTACATATTTGTGCAATTCAGTTTGACAAATCTCTATTGAATATCTGCTGTAGATCAAGTACAGTGGTGGGTTCTGGAGCTTGACCTTTGAAGCATCTACTGATCATTTTAGAGAATACAAACCTGAGTTTGTGTGATAGATTTCTGAATTAGTATGATAGATTTGAGACATATGATAAAAGTGTAACCTAGTTAATTCCCATAGTAAACTGAATTGTGACTTGTAAACATAAGATACTTAAAACAAATTAGAATGTATTAATGGGTGACTGGCAAGGAAGAAAATGTTACTGCCTATGGGACATCATAGTCCAGGCATTCTCCTACAGAAAGGTTGTAGCAAGCAATGATGTGATGTCAGACCAGGACTATCCTGCTGTGTCCATAGGGAAATCCTATTGCCATTACCATCTGACCTGGGAGACACTATTTTCACCCGGTAGCATTACACTCCTTACATATGAGAGCAGGATTTGTAGTACTAACCTGTTTCCCCCCTCCCCTAGGAGATTAGATCAGAAACAAGAGAAATTTAGTTTTTTTCTTTGCCTCATGCCAGTTAGGAAATCCAGAGAAGTGTGGAACTTACTCATTGTGTAATATTTATTCCAGATTCTGAGATTGGTGGTTTTAGTATTGCTGGTATTAATTTATGATCAGGTGTGCAAATATAGTATAAAGGTGTTATTATTTGACTTTGGGCACATTTCTTCACTAGCTCTGATCTTCTGTCTGTGAAGCAAGGGTATTGGGCTGTGCTGTTGAAAATTTTTTTTCTAATGCTATGATTATGTGTTAGGAAGAATGATCTTGAGTCATTGTCAGAGCCTCTTTTTGAGAACAACCCAAGTTTCACTGTGTTTGGAGCACCCTGCACCACTGAGATAGGAAAAAATATGCTGTTTAATATAGAGAGAATTTTCTCAAGTAAGAGTTGAGATAAGTAGGATTTTCATTTCTTTGTTAAGTAGTAAATGAGCTTAACCAGAACATTATATTCTCTCGGTATTTTTGTCTACGTCAGGCATTGTAGTATTACAGTTGAGTTGTTACGCGTGGGAGTTCAAGACTTTAATTAGTTCCTAGGGTACCAAAAGTGAGAGATCAGACTTTGAACAGCAAGACCTAGCTAAAGCGAACAACTTAAGAGTTCCAGAATTCACTGTAATGAATCTGTAATTTCAGAGAATTGAATGGTGGCCTAGTATCTATGATGTTCTTATGATAATGAAACCTTAGATAAGGATCACATTATGGAAATTAGGATTAGAGAAATCACTATCCCACTTGTGCTGCTGCTGCTTCCCTTTCTGCTTATACAGAGAAATGTAGTTTGTATTCAAATTCAGGAAGCTCTGGGAGGGAGCAGGAATAGGACAGGAAGAAAAGAGCACAATACAAGATACACCTGCACTGCCTATCTCACGGTATGATGGCTGAGGGAATGTGGTAGTGCTTTCCTCCAAGACGTGAAAAAAAGTTTGTGTCATTTTTGAAACCTAATACATTTAGGTTTGTTTGAGAAAGTACTTTCAGATTGGTGAGTGAACTCTAGCACGTCCTATACTCTTGTGTGTATTTATGGAGTTTGTTGTACCAGTAAAAAAGGTGGAAATTCTAAGAGTGTTACGGGCAGACATTCTTTTCTGTGATTTATGGTCAATGCTGAGTGTATTACTATTGAATTGCTGGCCGAGAATGAGATTTTTGTTTTCCTAACTGTAAAACAATGCTGTACTTATGACATATATAACAGCATAACATATTCTTATACTACTTGTCTGTTTGTCACAGAGCAAATTACCTGCTGTTTGTACTTTCCCTGAGATATGGGAGAGATTTTTGTTGTTGTTACTTATATCTGGAGTATGAGAATTTGAAAGATACAGTTAACTTTTGAATCTTGGAATATAAATGACCTCTTAGCTATGAAAGGCTGTTAAGATCCTAGATAATTTTTTTTTTCTTGTTTATTCCTAACCCATGTTTCTTGCTGTCACGTTAGGGATTTTCAGCCAATTTTAGTACTGAGAAGGAAGAGACATGTGGTATAAGTAAGCTAACAGAAATAATGAGTTGCTGCAAAACTACGTTCTTAGCCTTGGAAAGAAATTATCTCAGGAGTGATCTCTAGTTTTATGTTTACCTATATATATAATATATAATATATATATATATATTTATTATATATATGCCTCTGGTATGAATAATCAGGAATGGGTACCAGAAGTGTTTGACAGCCACCAACTTCCTGCCTATTCAGATACCATACTGTTTGTTCCTTGCTTTGAGACCCAATGAATGCTAGGTCCTTAGTGATGCCAGGTGCACTCTGTTCAGATTTCTCAGCGTGATCATTGTCACTGTATGGATTGCTGTGCTCTGAGTTGAGAGCCCAAAGCATAGCTTGGAAGGATTGAGATATCTCCAAAGGAACATAAAAGTTCATGCAGTAATATAAACTGAATAAAAGCTTTTCATTCTCCCTTGACCTGATCAGTGTGGCTCATAATTCAGAATATGTATTAGCACTTTTAATTTCACACTTAAACCTAGTAGTCACTGTAACCAAATTTTGAAAAATATATGCTGTGTAGAAAGTACCATTTTTAAAAAATGAACTAGTCTCTTTATTTGACTAGTCAATAACAGAAAAAGAGATGGTGGTACTCACCAATTTTTATTTGCATAGCTATTGAGACAATTTGACTTTTTCATTTCATATGACTTTGTTATATTTGGAAGTTTATTAACATTGTATCTCATCGCTATTGTACTAACAGGATGTTACATGTTCTTTGTGTGTGTGTGTGTATGTGAGTGTGTATGATGCATATGTGTGTATGTGTTTTGTTTATGCCTTGATGGATAGTAATCCTAGCTAATCAAATGACTTGGTTTTTCATATTTTTATTCTAATAGCAGATTAAAACTGAGAGGTAATGAGGAAAAGAGTGTAATCATCTTCCAGAACCTTAGACAGCTGCCTCTGGAATTACATCCTTCCTATACCACTATACTCCCCACCTCAGCTTGAGCTCAAGGGACTTGGCATGGATTATTTGGATCTGTTTCTTAGCAGCTTTCACTTGATCACTGAATTTTAAGGAGATGAAGCTGTCCTTTCTATTTTGTGCCTCTTTTTGTCCACTCCCACTTCTGATCTGGGTAGATTGCCATTGTTCCAGAGGACATTGCATTGCCTTAGTGACTTGGGCTCCTGTGATACATCTGTTTTGATTTTCATTTATGATTCTTGATGGTTAAGTACCATAGCTCTGGTTATTCTAGTGATGCCATTGGGTTGCCTTTAGGCCTGGACAGGATAATCTCTGTCCTCTTGCTTACTTTTCTTCTGACCCTTTATCTCCTCACAGCAGATCATAGAATTTATTTTCCCAAAGAAAGTCACAAAAATTAAGAATGTATCCCCCTTCTTGCCTGACTTTCTGTCTTGGAGCTGGCCATGAAGAAATTTGTGGGCCTGCCTTGTCTGAGAGTACATCGTAAGACCTCCATTTCAGGAGTCCTGTCCCACATCAGGGAGGATGCAGTGCTCTAGGAGAGGCTGAGAAGAATATGAGCATACAGGCCTTCATGGATTTCCCACAGTCTGTTACCATTAAATCTTTTTTTTTTTTTTTTTTTCTTTCTGATCACATTTCTCCATGGTTGCCTGTTGGGGTTTTGCCAATCTCCAAATGAGTGTATGGTGAAGGCTTAAATAAATGAGACAAGCAGTATGATTTTAGGGCTCCAGAAATCAAAACCCTCTGCAGAGTTCTTGACTCTCAGGGCTAAGACAAAGAGCTTTGCTGGGCCGCCTATATATATTAGATATTCAAACAAAGATAGGGGATACTGAGGAAAGTGTGGCAAAAGAACAGGACCTTGGGAGTCACTTCAGAGACTTCTCCAAGTAGTAAATTATGCCAATTTAGGAGAACTTTCTTATCTCCATGATGACATTTATGGTAGGAGTGAGACTGCAGGAGTGAGATGCCTGCAGTTGCAGTATCTATCTACTTGGAGCCAGGTGCCCTCAGCTGTGGCCTTGTCTTACCCTTTGAGGTGTCTCTGGCATCACAGGCCACTACAGGCCTCAGCCAGGACCTTTGATTCATAGAGGTTTATTTACTATGAATCAGTTCCTATCGCCAGGCAAGGGCAGACTTACAGATAAACATAGAAAGCCAATCAGTTAATTTTAAATACTGCTTAAAACCGCTTCATAGTGGTTTCCAACAGTTGCCCCTGCTTCAGTCATGCTGAGCAATAAAATCTCCAAAGAACCCAAAAGGACAGATTCTGGATAGCTTCTGGAAAACTGAACATGTGAAAGTTTCTCATGTGTTATACCAGGGAAGGCATAGAAGCTCCTTGCTCATTCCAACATGTTTTGCATGCTTTGCTCTGTGCATCTCTTCATCCATATATTTTGTAATAAACTGATAAACGTTAGTGTTTCCTTGAGTTCTGTAAGCAACTCTAGCAAAGTAGTGGAACCTGGGAAAGGGTTGTAGGAATGCTGATTTATAGCCAATTGGTCACAATCACAGATAAAACAGCCTGAGTTACTTTCACCTGAAGTTGGACTTTCTATGCGTGTTTGTGTATGTGTGTGGTGGTGGTGTGGGGAGGGGTGTACTTTGGCTTCTGTAATCTAACACTAACATGAAGGTAGCGTGAGAATTAAATGAAAATAGAGAACACCTTGCTGGTGTCTGCTACAGAATTGACTACTTACATGGAACAAATCCCATACATTTTGGGATTACAGAAGTAGGAAAAACTGCCTTTGTTCTTTTTACTATATCAGCATAGCTCCCATCAGAATTATGTGCCTTGGAGAGTTTGTGTATTCTAGAGCTATTCTAGAGACATTGTAGAATTGAATTTAAGGTCTGCTTGTGATTCAGGATTTTCTTCCAAGAGAAGGTAGGGTCTCTAGGAATGTAGTCTTTGTGAATTAGTAATTGCTCTTTTCCACCATTTCAGTTTTCTCTTTAATTATAAGTTGCCTCACATCCTTTTAAAAAAATGAGGCTAGACATAAATAACATATGAATAAAATAAAATCATGATGTCCTTTAGTGCATATCATAATAGAAGCATGGGTTGATTTCTAAAGTGCTTTACGTACTAGCAGCCTGTGGGTCTACAACAGAATATCCGACTTAGCTGATTTTTACATAACACTTCCCATACCTCCATTTAAGTATGTTTTGCAAATACAAGGTGTTACTGTTATGACAGTAAATATTGTAAGCCAGTTCGCCTATGTTTACACATGGCTCCAAAAAGAAACCTACAGGAGAGAAGAAACCAACAATTGTGGTCTGAAAATGAGTACGTTTTCCTCTTTTGCTGGTGGTACTTTCTTTGTGTGGGCTTGAAAAGGTTGGTTTTTACCAACAGGAAACTACTAGCCTCTTCTCTGATACGCAACCAGATTTATATACTGGAGTTCTTACCGAATTTTTTTGCATGTTTTTTTCATTTTGAAAGTAGTGTATGTTAATAATAAAAATGAAGCAAACAACTTACATGCTTATGCATGTTTAATTTGGTCCTGCTGCATTCCCCTAATTACTGGCTCTAATGCTGGACTCACATCCCCTTAAATCTCTAGCCTACAAGCATGATTTATTTTCAGAATAGGAATTCCAACCTGAGAGGAATTTGGGCAGTTTCATAGCCCAGGTCAAAAGTGAAGCGTTAGCTTGCCTATAGCTGAATTTTTCATGTGTCCAGATCTTTCTTCTTGTCCTGGGCTTTGGATTATGTGTCTGCTTTTTAGGGATTTGGGCTGGGATTGCCTTAGAGGAAGGTGTCAGGGTAGGCTGTCATTTATTTCTAATAAACATCTATGAATATTTATAATAAATTTTTATATACAAACTTAGATTCAAAGGTGTGAATACTCTTTGACCCTTAATATATATTACTAGTGTCCTCCCAGAAACACACTAGTTAGTACTTCCACCAGCTATATATGAGAGTGACTTCTTTCTTTTCCATATCTCAACACTATAGATGTTGTAATGTAATGCAGAACAAAACAAAATTTTTACCACCTAAGATAAAATAATATCTTACTGATTTTATCTTTCTACTGAGCTCATAGTGATTGCTAATTTGTATTTTTACTAGTGAATTGAAACTTTTCATAAAGCTATTTGTACATCTTAAAATCTTTCATGTCTAGGCACATCCTTTTAAAACTTCCTTTCCCAGCCAATAAGACAGAGTAAATGCAGAAAAAGGAAAAACAAAACAATGATTAGGAGTAGATTTTGGACTGTTACCAGAAATAATTATGTACCTGACCTTTTCGATAACTAGTCTTTCCTGGGAACATAAATTCCTAGAATTGAAGGATTAAAATATTGAAGAGGTTATAAGGTCATGACCATAATTGCTTGAGATGGTTAGTTTTACTTTGTTCCATTTCATAATTACCAAAGATGGTTAGCTTTACTCTGTTTAGTGGTTATCTTTATGCTTTTCACAAAGCTGTCATGAAAATCTTTCTGAGTTAGAACTATTATGCTAAAAGAAGCTATTCCTTACTCTTATCAAATTCATTATAATTTATGTATTAATATTAGTCACAAAAGAAAATACAGATCCCAAACTATTGCTCTAAGTAGTCTTCAAAACCACTTGATGCTAGAGCTAGAAGACCGAGAGTGCTTAATGCTTTGGCCATCTTTCTGTGATGCCAAAAATGTTTTCTAAAAAAAGCTTCAAGTAATTAAATGTATAATTTGGTAATATATTGGATTCCTTATATAGTAGAGGCTTGTGTAGACAAGCTATATAGCAAATACCCACAGTTAAAAAATGTGAGCACATCAAGAAATTAAGAATGATCTTGTTAATTTTCTGCCCTGCTAGTTGACCGAGGATATTCATTATGGGGTATGGGAACACCTCTGTGGGAGACACAGAGAACTTCAGTGTCTCATGGAGACAGAGTTTGACAACCTCTATTTTAATCTAAGTAACTTTTTTTTTTTTCTGTGAAGGGGATCAACTGAAGGGCATTATACATGGTAGGCAAGTGGTGTACTACTAAGCTATATCCCCATCCCTACTTTTCTATTTTTGTTTTTTCAGGTTATAGTACATTGTCTCCCAGCTCAGAGTTCTTTTACCTTAGGCATGTACCAGTAAAAACCTCATTGGCTTCTTGCCTTATGCAAGTACTTACAATGTGTCCTGGTTTTAAACAAGGTGATCTTTTTATCTTTTATTTACTTTAAAATCAGCCCATTTCTAGTTTGCTCTTGTGACTTGGCAGAGAACCACTTATGTTTGAATTGAATGAGCATGCCTTTTCTTTATGTGATGCTGTTTTCTCAGTTCTTTAATATTTTTTTTAATTTTTAAATTTTATTTAAAGAGAGGGAAAAAGAAGCAAAACAGAAAAAAAGGGGTAGAAACAATACAGAATTAAAAAAAATAAACAGTAAGAAATCACTAGTTGATACATTACATATTGTCTTCTTGGATATAGCTGTTCAAGTTACAAAATTAAAGCATACAAAGTGGACATTCAAACAGCAAGGCTGCAAACAGTTCTGTTCACCAGTCCAACAAAAACTTAGCAACATGGTGATCAATCCTACACACTCAAGTATACATGCAGTTATATCCTTTAGAGCACTTTCTTTTCCTCCTTTTGCTTTTTAAGTCCATTATCTGTTTAGTTATATCCTGTTTCAGGTTGCTCAGTACCTTACTGATGTTTTGTTGTTGTTATTTACTTTTTTTATTTTTTTTTCTTAATTATTATTACTATTTTATTTTATTTTGAAGGTAGTAAAATACAGCAGAGCAAGACAGGACAAAGCCAATTGAAGCAGTGCAGTGAACTGGTACAGAACCTCACAGCAGGTTACCAGGATAGCAGCAATAGGTACAATAGTATATCTGGTTTTCTTCACAATAGTTGTTCCTTCAATCAGGTAGAGCAATATTGAAGGAAATACCCAAATTATAAAAACAGAATATTGAATAGAGCAATAGCATTGATCAAAACAGAGCAAAACAGAGATAAAAATATTTACCTTCAAAGAGATGGAAGAAGAAAATCCCCCTTATTTGCTATATTGCATATAGTCAAACTCCCAAGAGATGCTCAGATCTCTGGCTCTCACTTGCTAGCTGGCAGGGGAGGATGGATGAGATAGATGTTTGATTCTTAGCCTGGGGTCCAGTAGGCTCACAATCACCCACCAGAGAGGCGTGCTGGCTGCCTATTTTCCCAGCTCCCCAAGTTTCAACATGGTGCAGATCTCAGGAAACGCTGATCTGGTTCTCGCCCTGGGGCAGCCGTGGCTTGGGCAGCCACAGCCACTTACCAGAGCAGCTGCCTCTCTTTAATCTAACCTTTCTTCCCCACTCCCTAGGCTAGTGTTGATTGTAGGTAATTACACGTTGATTACTGAGGCATTGCTTCTGATCCCCTGTAAAAGGGTGCGACTTAGGTTCATAATTCATCATTACTGTCATTTTGACCAATCCTGATTGATGCTTATCCTGTGACACAAAGCCTTTTAGTAGCTAAGCTTGTAGAAGGTGGCTTGTGCTTTGTTATATGATAGCACTTTTATTAAAAGATGGTCATAAAATGAAAGATAGGTGAACTTCTAAAGCAGAAAGTATATTCCTTCCAAGAAAAATACACAACTGTAAACCTGTGGCTTAGAACTTTCTGGGTATTTTTTTTTTTCAAATAAAAGACTTTGAAGAAATTAATTGTTTAGGTTGCACAAAGTTGCTTAAGGAGGCAGTATCTTTTGTAGAGAAAATTTTCCCAGCTTGCTGGATTGATTTTGAAACCTTGTTACTGCATGCTGTGTGGATTCAGGAGTTTCTTAACAGTGTCACCTGCTTAGATTGGTTTCTGATAACCTCCTGTTGGCTTAGGCCAGTTACTCTTAGGTCTGTAGTGCTCAGCCCTCACCTGCATTTTGCTTATAATATGGAATATCATTTGCTTTGTTCCAATAAAGGCAATTCAGAGAATTCTAAATTATTATTTTTTGTTCATTGATCAAATAATTATGTGGACCAGCTCTTTGCATGCATAATATTATAAGTCATTATTGCACTTACATATGTCCTTTATGTACACTTGCATCAAGTAAGTATATTTCGAAATTGTCCTCTGCTTTAGTGGATGTCACTTGGAATGTCAGTCACATAAATAAAAAAAGGCTTATTGCTATGTCTTGCCCCCAGAATTACTGATGTGCTTGGAAGTTACTTGAGAAGTTCCATTTACTGCTCCTTGAGCTTTCTACTGTCTCTCATTGAATGAAGGTTCATTTTTTCTTAGCATAGAAGTACTTCATAATGACCAAGCTTTTTTAAAAAAAAAAAAATCTGCATTGTCTTTCACATTGACTTCCAGACCAAAAAGAAAGAAAGAGAGAAAGAAAAAGAAAGAAAGAAAGAAAGAAAGAAAGAAAGAAAGAAAGAAAGAAAGAAAGACCCTCCAGCTGGCCAGGTTGTAATGTGGCTGGTCTTTTTTTTTTGACATTGGAGAGCCCTACTTGTAACATTTCATTTTTGATAAATTCAAAATTTCTGAGGCCAAGATCTGTAAGCTGGACCAGTAATAAAGAAGAGGGAGGATTTTTGCCAAGACTTTGTACCAAGTTGTGTAGACTCAGGATTCCTTCTGTGGCCTGCAGTTTCTTATGGGTGCTGTGAAGGGGCCAATTCAGATGGTTTTTCTAGGCTTCTTTGGTGCTGAGAGTCTGGGGAGTTCATATTTAAGCTTTCCTGACTTTATATATTCTTTGCAGGGTGCCAGTGTGTTGATCAACCTACAAAAGTTGGGCATATCCTCTTATTAATGTGTGGATATGATTTGGACATTAATAATATAGAACTGCTAATTAACAGATGGGATGGAATCTTAGGATTTTCAACTAAGTAAAGCATCTGAGAAATGAGGGATGCATGTTTAATAGGAAATGTTAAATAAGTAGATTGGCAAAATGTGAAGTGCCAAAAGGGAGAGGCACCAGGGATTTTTTTCCCCCAAAGACAATTCTTTATCCTGTAAGAATTGTCTCATTCTATAGTAACTGTTACTTGAAATTTGCTTCTAACATTTTTTTAACTTTGTCTTAGAGTCAGGAACTATGCTGGACCCAAGGATGCAACAGAAATGTTTTCTGGGAACACCAAACACAAATGATTTTAAGATAGTGTAGTAATTGCTACAATAGAGATATGGGCATGGCTGGGCACTTGGTTGGTGAGGAAGAGGAGCACTGATGCCCAAGGCTCAGGAAGGGGTTCCTGGAGATGCTGCTAAGGGAACTGAGTGCTGAAAGTGTGTTTCAAGGTAGTATGGTGAAAACCTCCTGACAGTTTATTCTCAGAGGAATAGCATAAGGAAAGAGACACATAGTCTGTATCATGCTGGGAACTACAGGCAAGTTGGTACTCTTCAGCAGAATGCATGACAGGAAATGGCCAGAGAAGATTCTGTAGAGGCCAGGCCTGGAGCACGGTCCATACCGTGCTGAGGAGGGCAGCACTGAGGTTAAGATTGCCCATTCTGGAATTAGGCTTTCTAGGTTCTGGTCTCTGCTAACTTCCACCTCTAGAACCATTGTCTAGTCTTAATGTGTACATTATGCTGTGAATAGTCTCTGACAAAAAATTGCTACCTGTGTATGGCAGTGTTATTATTGGGAGGTATTGTAAGTCTTGTTGAAGGGTTTTGAGAAAAGTGAGTTGCTTTACATTTTAACCAGAGTGCTCTGGCCACAGTGTGGAGGATGGATTTAAGGAAAAGTCAAGGAGCCCTGAGCAGGTTCTTCAATAGTCTTGATATGAAATGAGGATGATCTTTCCTGGGACATTGGAAGCACAGGTAGGATGGACAGAATCAAGAAATATTTCAGAGGTAAAAGTAATGAAAAGGGTTGAGAGTGTTAAGCAAGATTTCCTAGTTCTGGGTTGGTGACTGGGATGATGGTAGTGAGAAGCTGTGAGTTAGAATGTACAATATGGAAGGGGAAACATGTTTTGGGGAGGCTAGTTTTAGACATGTTGAGTTTGAGGTGTCTAGAAAATGTCCATATAGATGTATACAGTGGGTAGTTAGTATGAGAGCTGGAAGCTTGTAGAAGTCAAGGCATCCAGCAGGAGATTTGAGAATATCAGCTTCAAGGGCATAATTAAATGTAGTGAGTGGACAGTCTGACTAGAGGTCAGTGAAACACAAGATTGAAGAGTAACAGTTTGGAAGAAATGAAGATTCATTTTAAGAAACACTGAGTAGTCTTCAGTGGAAATGCAGAAAACCTGCCCAGTAAGTTGAGAGGTGAAAACATTCAAGTAATTGAGGTTGGTAATATGGCAATGAGGCATAAATGTTCTTTTTCTATAGTGTTATATATTAGTCTGCTCAGGCTGCCATAATAAAATGCCATGGGCTAGGTGTCTTTAACAACAGGAATTTATTCCTTATCATTCTGGGAGCTGGGAGTCTGAGATTAGGAGGTCTTCTTGATTGAGTTCTGATGTCGACTGTGTTATGACTTGTGCTCTGCTGTCTTATCTTTATGTCCTCAGATGGCAGAGTGCATGTGGGTTCTGTTCGTCTTCTAAAAACATTGTTCCCATCATGAGGGATCCATCTTCATGACCTGAACTAAATCTGATTACTTCCCAAAGGTCCCATTTCCAAATACTATCACGTTTGAGGATTTAGGGCTTCAACATGGATGTTGAGAAGACACAGTTTAATACATAGGACATTATTGCAGACTCCATTTTTGGTGTTGTATCCATGGGAGTAAAAAGTTTTTCCTTACCATCTTTTCTCTCTTGCCTTTTTATCTTCTCAGCCAAATGTGCCACAGTGTTTCAGGGCTACTTTCAAAGACTGGAAAGCTGTAAAGTTCTGTCATCCATCTCGTGAAGCTGTCTCATCTTTTCCTTTCTCTTTGATGTTCACCAACTTTCATTGCCCATTTATGGAAGTTGTTCTCATATTGTTGGGGTATTTATTTTCATTTACCTTTTGTTCAGAATTTGAGGTTTTATTTTTCATGATTGGTTTTATTTTTCAGCCTGACAAAGATTAGTCTGTGGATTATTTTGATACCTGTTAAAGATATTATACACACATTAAAATATTTTATTAATGTGATGTTTGTTTTAGTAATGGTTTCACATAATTCATTTTTCAGACTGCAAGGAAAAATTCATGGCATAATTTAAAAAGGAAGGACTATTAATTTAATGTTGTAATACAATATGCCTTTTTTCTAAATATGTTCAGTGTTTTGTTTTGTTTTTTTCTTTCCTCTTTGTGTTTAGGTATTTCAAAAAGGGCTTTGCAGAGGAAATAGAATAGTGACGTTCTTGTTGTTTGTTTCAAGTTGTTGAGTTTAACAGACTACTGCATTCTTGGAGTGTGAATTGCAGGATGTATTTCTGGGGTCCTCCCTATACCAGACCCCCACATCAAGGTTATTCTGGGAACCCTAATCCAAAGTTGACTATAAAATATGTGGCTGACCTTTGTCAAACAGGAAGCAGATATAAATAACTATTCAATCTTAATTCAATTCTAGCTACTTTCTCACACATATTTTATAATGTATTAAAAAAAAGCAGTTTCCTTTAAAAAGTGCTTTAATTCCTAAATCTTGAAGTCCTTTTAATAAGAAACTCTTCTTGCCTTAACATCTATTCAGTGATCCTTCACTTGGGGGAGAGGTTTGCATTGAATAGCATTCAAAATACAAAAGCTTTTTGAAAAAAGTGAAAACTTTTTTTACACGTGTATCTGTAGTCTTTCTGGGCAAGGAATTGTAGATCAAACAAATTTAGTGTTTCTTAACCTTTTCATCATTATAAACTCCAGTCTTTTAGTCAGTTATTCCTCAATCTCTCTCCTCCATGATATATTTTAAAAACATAGAGATATTTAATATGTATTATATACTGTCTAAACCCCTGTCTGTCTACTTATCTAAACTATATATTCTTTATATATAAAAAGTAAGATTTTTCTGCCTCTGAAGTGGAAAGTGATTAAAAAAAGTAAAAATTAAAAAAAAATTAGGGCATGGTGGTACACATCTGTAATCCTGGCATTTAGGAGGCTGAGCCAGGAAGATTGCTGTGATTCTGAGGTCAGCCTGGACTACATAACACATTCAAGACCTGAACATATACAGGGTCTCACTATGTTCAAGTCAAGATTATTCTGGGAACCCTTATCTGAGTGAGATCCTGTATAAAACAAAACAAAACAAACAAATAAACAAACAAACACCCAAGTGGGAGATGGAATATCCAAAACTGAGTAAAAGAAGATTACTTGAACTTGGGAATAGTAGCAGGGATAGAGAAAAAGAGCAGATTCAAGATACATTGACCCAGGTGGTAGCAAGCAGCCTTGTTTGTTATGTGGCAAGTCAGGTGATGAAGAATAGTCAGCTGGATTCTCTGATTCTGACTTGGTGACAGCAGTCATGGTGCTGTGAATTAAGATGGAGAAGACAGAGAAGCAACATTCAAGATGTTGAGTTTGTGGCATCCCTGGGTTGTCTGTATGGATTTCTACAACAAATAATGTAGTAGGAAAGTATGAGGTTTGAGAGGGATCAGGAACGTACAGCAAGAGATATGGGAATGTTGTCTTGAAAGCTGTGGTTAAATGTTGGAAGTACACTGGAAATTGACATGCTTGAGGGAAGGATTATGTAGATTGAAAGAACAGCTTCTAATTAGTGAAAAGAAAACCAGGATAAGGGGAAGAAGCCAAGGGTTTGTAGACCCTTGTTTGTGTAACTTATGGAAATATTTTAATTTGACATGAAAAATAGCAGGAGAAATATGTGAAGGTCTTGTTAGTTTCTAAACAGTGAGTGAAGATCTTTACAGATTTTGCACACCTATTAAATTTGGATAAGTATAAAATAAGATGACTTGATTAGAAAATGATCGGTCAAAGAATCCCCAAATATTAGGTGCACCTAATGTTTCTAAGGACATTCGTTATGACTTAAGGGATTAGAACTGTATCAGTTATGCTTACTGTGGGTGGCTATAAAAATGAATGGACAAAGGAGTGCAGTGCTGATAATCTCTCCGACCTATTTTTAAACTGTACACCAATTGGGTATAATATTGTCAGAAAGGTCTTCCTCATGGAATTATGATGGACTTTAGAAACCCAGACCTTCCTTTCACAGGTAGGAGTGGACAAGGTGATTTTTGAAATTTGCCTTAGGTTGTAGTGCACATGTTAGCAGCAGCAGCACCAGCACTTAGCCCAGCTAACCACACTTCTGGTCTGTTCCTTTAATATATCTGCTTATCGAGGGCACCAGGAAACCAAGCAACCAGCTCGCTGCCCTAGTAAACGGCTGTGAGCCTACCAGCACAGGGGCTGAGAATCAAACATTCCATATCCCTACCCCCCACCCCCGTTAGTAAATGGGAGCCAGAGATCTGAGCAGCTCTTGGGAGGTTGACCATATGCAGTGCAGCAAATAGGGGGGATTTCTTTCTACCATCTCTTTGAAGGAAAATATTGTTATCATTGTTTTGTTTTGTTCTGATTAATTGTACTGCTCTATTCAATATTTGGTTTTGATAAGTTTTATAGTGTTCTGTATTTCCTTCGATTTTGCTATACCTGATTGAAAGAATAACTGCTGTGAAGTCCTGTACCAATTTCACTGCACTGTCTCAAACTGGCTTTGTTCTAGCTTGTTCTGTTGTATTTTACTTCGTTCAAAACAGTTTTTAAAAAAATTTTTAAAAAAGATAAGAAAGTAACAAAATACCTACCCAAACTCCCAACTCCACCAAAGCTGATCCATGGGGAATGGATGAGGAGAAACTCAAAAACAAAGCAACAGAATTATATAAGGTGATTAAAAAGTAAGTAACAACAACAAAACAGGTAAGGTTCTGAGCAAGCTGAAACATGATGTAACTAAACAGATAATGGACTTAAAAAGCAAAAGGAGGAAAAGAAAGCGCTCTAAAGGATATAACAGCATTTATGTTTAAGTGTGTAGGATTGATAACCAAGTTGCTAAGTTATTGTTGGATTGTTGAACAGAACTGTTTGCAGACTCACTGTTTGAATGAGGCTTTGTATGCTTTAATTTTGTAACTTGAACAACTATATCTAAGAAGACAATATGTAATTTATCAACTAGTGATTTCTTACTGTTTATTTTTTTTAATTCTGTATTGTTTCTACTCTTTTTTCTGTTTTGCTTTTTTTTTTCCTCTTTAAATAAAATTAAAAAAAACTCAATCCAAGAAAATATATGTGCTTATCTCTTCTGGTTATCTCTTTGAAAATATTTTTGTTTGTTCGTTTTTTTGAGACAAGATCTTGCTATATAGTTCAGGCTGGCCTTGAGCTCAGTTTGTAGGTCTCAAATTTGCAATGATCTTCCTGCCTCAGCCTCCCAAGTGCTGGGATTACAAGTGTGTGCCACCACACTTAGCTGAAAGGATTTTAAAAGTTTCAAATTTTGTTATTGTTAGTCCAGCCTCTTTTTGCTTATTTGATTTGAAGAAAATTGTTTTGAAAAAATTTTTATTTGATTTTATTTCTGCCCAATTTGATAAGGGAGATGAGGCCTGACTATTTCTTTGACACATAGTATTTTAGAGTCTTCTTTTATGTAATTCTGCTAAGATCCTCAGGCTGCTAGTTATGTATCCCAAATTACTAATCTATTTTGCATACTACATAGCATTCTTAAAAGATTTCTTTTAGGCTTTATTTTATATAAAAGAAAGGAATGGAGTTCAGTCTTAAGTTTAGAAAGATAACTGGGCAAGAGCTGAAGTAAATGAAAGGAAACCTCAAGCATAATTATATCTGGACAAAAAATATTCCTATACTTCAGAATCAAATCTGGTTCCATAAAGAAAATCTAGTGGGCATTATTATAAGACTATTTTATTTATTCATACTAGTAATAGAGAACATTTAAAATTAACATTGAGGTTAATAAATGTATTAAAATGTATTTTTAATTAAAAAACTTCAACTTTAAAAATAGTAAAAACACCAGCAGCTCTGTAATTTGTAATTAATGCTAATGATTGACCTGATGATATTTTTATGGCTGCTTTTTTCTTTGTTTAAGTGATTTTTGGAATTAGGGAAATTGTTAATGGAAGAATTGTTAATGGGAAGGATAGTGCTGGATGGAGGCAGATAGTATTGCTCCTAAACTCAGCTGCCAAAACCTGCTAGGACAGTCTTTCAATCAAATTGCATTTTTTATTTAAAACCCATTAGTCTATATTTATAATAGGAAATTATGGCATTGCTGCCATTCTAGATTATTTCTTAGTTTGACCTTTATTGTGTTTGATTTTGTGATCCCAACTCTTTTTTCCAAGTTTTGGGTGTAGACAGGACAGAATTTCTTCCCATGTTTTAGTGAGTGGTATTAAAATACATTTATTTTGTTCATCGGTTCAGCTCCATACTTCCTTCCAGATAATGATTTTCTTCTTTAGACTGTGTGATTATGAGACTGTTGATTTTGGGTGTGCCTTTCTTTAATGATATCTGACCTGAAAACTTCAAAAAAAATTGTGAAACTACTTAGGACACAGCCCATGAAGTTTATTAACCTGTTAGTTATTACTTTTAGGCAGACTTGCCTTATTCCGAATAGGAATAGTAGAGCAAAGTGGTTGTCTGTTTCTCTCTCTCTCTCTCTCTCTCTCTCTCTCTCTCTCTCTCTGTAATTTTTATTTTAAAGAGAATAAAACCAAGAAAAATAAGACAGAATAAAGCCTATCAAACCAAAACAGTGTGACACAGGATTTCAAAACAAGATAATAGGAAATCTACAATGGTTACCATAATGTCTTTTGTTGTCTTCAAAATAGCTGCCCATACCATTGGACATATAAAATCAAGTAAGACAGAACAGAATAGAACCAATAAAAACAAAACAATGAACGCAGTACAGGACTTCAAAACAAGTTAATAATAGTACATCCAAAATGGCTTCCATAATATCTATCTTGTTATCTTTGAAATAGCTGCCTGTGCCATCAGATATAATAAAATCAAACAAGACAAAACAATAAAATCCAACCAAATAAAACAGTGAAAATGGTATAGGACTTCAAAACAAGAGAATAGGGAATTAACAATTAGCTGGTTGCTTATGGCACAAAGGAGGGAAACGGATGTTGGCTGTTCTTGTCTCTCAGCTTGTGTGCCAGAAGGGCTGGCATCTGGTTTTTCTCTTGGCAACCTGCACATGGCGCCAACATGCAGGAAGGACGTGGCTTCTTGTTGGCTTCTTGTTTTTCTCCCCTGCAGTGCATGAATGGCACCAATTCACAAGACAGGGTTGGCATCTGGTTTTCTTCTGGTGGCCCATGGTTTCTCTTTTTAAAACTCTTGTACATTATTAGTACAAAATAGGTGCAATATACAGTCTTTCTTTATATGGAAATTATTTGGGGGAATTCTTATAAAATGACAGGCTTTTATTGTGAAGGGAACTTTTATATCATTTATTCTACTTCTGTCAGTTAATAGAATCTGAGTCCCAGAGAGGGAAAGTGACTTGCCTAGCATTAGGAATTAGAAATTTGGGCAGAACTGTCCAAATCCTTGTGTATATTGTGCATACTTTGGATCCCTTTGAAGGTTTGGCCCAAATCTCTCACTCTTAGGGGCAGCAATCAGTCTAAAAATTTTTATCAAATCTTTTGATCTTAATTGATAACAACTTTTAAAAGATTATAGACCAAGAAAATACATTGTAAGTTTCTTGATGGCATGTTTTACTGTTAACAGATTTTATAAAATAGTCTAGGTTTCTAGCTTCTTTGTAAAACAGAAGAGTTGGGAGGACTGCCTTATTTGGATAGGACTTCTTGGTTTGGTTTCATCATGTGGTCATCATTTCCTTGTACCTCATGTTATTCTCTCTGGTCTCCATAAGCCTTAGGATTTTTGCTAGTGTAAGAAAACTTAAAATATTGTTATCAATTATCACATTCTTTTATCTATTGTATTACAAATTACTGCAAATCTTTTCAACAACCTCCATTTTTATAGATTTCAGATGGTGCCTAGATTAGCAAGGCTTTTTTTTTTTTTTTGACAGTCTCTGTTTGAAAATACAAAGGGTAGATAATTTCATCTTGGCAGTTTGAATATGTTATATTTATATAAATAAGAGCCTTTTTGGTTTTCCTAGATTACATATGTTTACAATGAGTTATAATCTTAAGTGTAGCAGCATATTTTCAGGAATCCTTTGGTATATATTTTTCTGAAAAGGCCAATGTCCTCCCACTAATAATTGTTTCCCAAAAAGAACTTTTCATATTGTCTCTACTGGCCTGCCACTAGTTTTTTTAATCTTTTTGAATTCATCAATTCCTGAGCAGGTAATAATCTATTATTGTCAGTCAGAGATAGACTATTCAAATAATTCAATGATTGAAATTTTCCTTTGCAGTCATATTTACAGGTGGAAGTTTTTCACACTGTGAGGGGCAATCATATTGGTGAATTGGTAAGGTTGTGTACATCCAGGGCTTAATTTACGTAGCACTATTCTAGGATGATAGGAGCAAAGAGATTTTTTTTCTTTGTGAGGACTGTAATCTTAATTTCACATGGAACATTGCACAGAGGAACTATATTAGAATTCTTGGTTGTAGCCCCAAACGGAAAAAGGAGTAAGTTTAACTTCTTGTAGTTTTGGTCTCTGAGGCAAAAGTGCCATCATCAGAGCTGACCTGCTGTCTTTTCAGGGTCTTCTTTATAGTGTGCTGGTCCTATCATCAAGCAGGGAGGGGCTACCTTCCTGCCAGCAGGTTGTCTGAAGAAGCTCTGCCTTTGCCTTCTGGTGTCTTAATACCCCCTTGCAAGGAAGTGTTTATTCCCAGTAGTTCTCTTCTGGGCTCTCATTTCTTTTGGTTAACTTAGGTTGTATATCCGTGAACCAGAACTTGTGTCCAGCAGGATGAGTGAGGCTATTATTGGCTAGGCCTGTGTCCATGTCCATCTCTGGAGCTAGGGTTGGGCTCATCAGATACATACAGACTGAGGGGAAAGAGTGGTTCAATTATTCAATATGGTTTTACCATGAAAAGGTTTTTTTTTTGTTTTTTTTTTTTGACTTTTTGAGACAGTCTTACTAGGGAGTTCAGGCTGGCTTTGAACTCACTTTGTAGCCTTGGCAGGCTTCAAATTCACAGTGATCATCCCCTTGCCTCAGTCTACTGAGGATTACAGTTGTGTGCCACCATGCCCGGTGAGAAGGGTTTTAAAAGGATTTCCAAATGCAAGATTATAAAAGTATCCTCAAATACTTATTATTTGTATTCCTTAAATACTTATTATTAACTGTTATCATTATTATCTTGCTTTACCTTTTAATCTCTCTGTACTTAGCATGAATTTAGAATTTAATTATGTGGCATTTCCCAAATTAGATTGTGTTCTCCATAGGAGCAAGTCTTTTGTATCCTTTTCCATTACACATTGTAATACCTAGTAGAGGTTCAAGAACTACTTAGAGAATTCTAGAATTAGAAGGAAACTCTCATAGTTATTAGCTCTGCAATTATTACCTATAGTGCGTCTGCCTCATTTTACAGAAGAAATTGAATCTTTTGAGAAGAACTTATGACTTGCTCCAGGACTGGGACTCATTAATGCAGATGCTGGAGTTTAGATGTAGTTTTTGTGGCAAGAGGAGCAAACCCTGACTCATGGATGGGTGGATTGATTGATTAAAACAGTGATTTTTTTTTCCCCCTAAAGTAAAAGCCTTTGGTAACAATTCAAAAATAATAAAAATCTCTCTAATTGTTTACTAAGTTTGAATGTCTAAAACTTATTTGATTGGCTAGGCTATCAGTTGGTCAAAAGTATGAATAGGAAGAATATAACTCAGATGGCACAGATGCACTGCAATTACCGTGCATGGCCTGAGAAGGATCTGTGCAAAAGGATCTGCCCAGCGGGGATCTGAGAAAACCTCAGAGGGAAATGCGGATAAAAATTGTGGGCTTCTGATATTAGGAGGAAGGTAAAGACTGCTTGCTCTCTCATCCTTGCTGATTATTTATGATTCTTTCCTGACATGTTATAGGTCATGATGAAGTACCATCTTCTAGCCTCAACCTCATTATACATACTGGGGAATGTCAAGGTGCATGAAGTGGGGCACAGGTGATATTGCACACTCAAGCACACATCTGCAGTGAGCTCAGCATATCATTCAGGTTAGTTGGGCTTTGTCCCTGAGAAAGGAACACACACAGTACAGATGGTGGGAAGGTGGCCTAGGGACCATAAAAAGTCCTCTTAATAGGGGTACTGAGCCTAACTAGGCATTAGCTGTGGTTCAGAATGCACCACAAGTTGGACACAGACAGGACAGAGCTCAAAGAGCAGTCAGCTGTAGTGAAGCCACCTCAGATGGCAGAGGGCTGGGTGGACCTTTCTAGCATTTATTCTGCCCTGTCCCTAAGCAAAAAGATTGGGAGTTTATTGATGGTAACTTCATAACACTTTCACAAGATTGGACCAAAGATTGGGACCAGATCTGTGTGATATTTCTATCAGCCTTATAGTATAGTACTACACTCTTTCTAAGTACCAGGTCACAGATGGTTCCTAGGGTGTGATGCACACTGTGTCCAAGGAACTGAGACCAAAGCCATATCTAGGCAGTATGCCTGGAAACTACCAAACTGTAATGTAAAACCCAGACATTAATTCTGAAGAAAGCCAGGAGATAACAAGATCCAGTTCAGATTTTGTTTAGATTCAGTCACTTTCAATATGGTGAACTCTAGTGTTTTTCTGAGCTAAAAAATAATATATTCAAACTAGCTCAAAATATGTGCTGCTTCCCTTTTTTAGTATTTCAAAGGAATATACTATTTACCTAATCATGAAGAAAACTATGATCCATCTTTAACTTCTTCCAGTATTTTGTATTGATATGCAGTCTATTGATAAATCTTGCCATGCATGTATACCGCTTGCATATTGCTTGTAAATTGACTCACTTCCCATAACCAGTTAGCGTATATCCTTTAGAGATTGACAGACTGACAGAACGAGAAATGATAGACGCGGGCTATCTTTGAGGTGAGAATATCTGAGGTATGTTTGACTCTGGGCCTGTTAGGTTTTAGGAACTGGTAGAATGTCCAACTAGTAACAAAAGATAGTTCAAACAATCAAGTAACTTGGTTTCAACTTTCAGAATACACGTGTTGTAAAAAGTTTATTAAGACTGTTACAGCGGTTTGTCAATGAGTCCAATTGTTGCTAAGTACAGTCTCAAGGTCTAAAGTAACTCAAGATGATCCTGTCGCTAAGTTTCATGCAGCAAAAGCCGTGTGTGTGTGTGTGTGTGTGTGTGTGTGTGTGACACACATGCGCGCGTGTGTGACGCACACGCGCGTGCCTGCGCATGCGTGACCCGACCCGTGTACGTGCATGCGCAGTGAGGGGCTGTGGAGGCCAGGCACAGGCTGGCGCCTCAGGAAAGCTTGCTCTGCGCTGCCATCTTGTTGAGCTGGGCAGGTGAGGGGAGCTGGATTTGGGGCTCAGTAAGTGTATAGTGTTTACAAAGGTCGTTCAGCCTGATTTCTGATGTAGTGTGTGCTTGTGACGGTTGTCTAGGACTGTTCTTTTACTTCTGTCAAGTCCTTTGTAATGCAGAGAGTGAGATTTGGCGTGAAAGGAATGAAAACCTGTAATCTCTGCACTCGGTTCCGCAAACTGTTACACCTGACAGAGCCCCTCAGAAATGGTAACATTCTTTCCGGGACACCTTGAACTCTTGAAAAAGGAGAAAGTTCTGATTTTTTTTTTTCCAGGACACCTTGAACTTTTGAAAAAGGAGAAAGTTCTGATTTTTTTTTTTTCTGATACCTGGGATTGAACTCACGATTTTGCACTTGCCACGTAGGCACTTATGCCACTGAGCTAAATCCCCAGTCCTAAATGTTCTTTTCTTAGTTTCAGATACATGTTTTTCTTTCAGTGTGGGGGATTGTACCCAGAGCCTTAAACATGCCTGTTAGGCCATTTGTCTACACATAGAGGAATCTGATTTTACACAAAATTATTATTGCTTATATTTTAAGATGACCCACCCTGTAATGCATTTGAATCATAATAAAAAGTAGAATTAGGTTTCATACCCTACTTAAGATAGTAAATTATATACCATTAATCAGTTAATTTTTTGAGAAAGGGTCTCACTGTGCATCCTAGGGTGACCTTGAAATCGTTACAGTCCTCCTGCCTCAGCCTCCTGAATGCTGGAATTATAGGCCTCTGCCATCATTCTTGGCTGTCCCGTCATTTACTGAGACATTATTTGATTAAACATAAAAATAATGTGAATTTTGGGAAAAACTTGCAAGTGAAATAGAATCTCCATTCTATAGATGAGAAAATGTAAAATCAAAAAGCTAAATATATGGTAGATTTTAGGATTTTCTTATGTAGAGTGGCTATGAGTCTGAGTAAGAATATATATGTAGGATATTTTCACTAAGACAGTCATCGGATGAATTAACTTTCAGTTACCAGAATAATCCAGTGCTGATTGTTCTGCAGGCTTTTTTTAATAGAATAAGAATTGAGACTGATTAGTTATCCTTGGATAGCATTAAGCATCACTAATAATTTATAAGTTTGGAGACTTTGTTAATGAGGCTGGATACTTGTAAGATTACTGATGGCAGTGAGAAGTTCATCACTGTATCTTAACTAGTACTTTGAGAGAGTTTCAAATCATGGGAAGATGCTACTTGTTTATTTAGTCCACAAACATTTCCACTGTCCACTGTGTCTATCTCTGTGTTGAAAGAATCTGATACTTTGAGCAAGTGCTGGCAAACTCAGAGATGAGCACTTGGAGTATGGAGCATGGTTATGTGTGGAATAAGGTATGTTAAGTGTTACAGAAAAGTATGTAAGCAGGTGATTGCATGAACATGGATGACAGCTACCTGATGCACCCCAGAATGGGACTTTTTGATGCTTTTTAATTTTGGGAAGTATCCTTATTTTATACACATAGGTGCTCAATTTAAAGTTTAAATTAAAGATTTGAGATTTAATGATACTTTTTTGAGATTGAAATACTTGAATGTTGCAAGAGTAAAAATCATGGGTGTTAATCTGTTAGGTTTTACTCTCAAGTAAATAGAAGCTTAAACAAATTAGATCATTATTTCGGTCTCAGGGAAACAAATCTGAAGGTAAATAATCTAGGATTGGTAACTTCTGATTTTCTAGGTTCTTGCCCTAGATGTTGTTGTTTCACAATGTACAACGCTTGGTTTAAAACTCCTTGCCCAGAATGTCTACTTAAACTCAAGCCATCATGCTCACATTTAGAATACAGGAAGAAAGAAGAGCAGAAAATCATATACCCACATCCTTTAAGGGAACATGTTAGAATTTTACTTTATTTTATTTTTGTTCTCATATTTCAGAGCACAGATATTGCTTACATTTTAATATAAGACAGCCTGGAAAATAGAGCATTTTCCCTATGGAGCTGTGTGTTCAGGCCTTTCTTACTAGAAAGGAGAGGAAAAGACATATATTGAGGAACTTCTAGCAGTGTCTGTCACAGGGACATGGCCCATCTCTGTGCTAACCAAAAGAAATGTAGGGAACATTATTTTTCAGAAAGTTAAAAATTATATATATGTGTATATATATGCATGAATATAGTGGAACTACAACCTTCACACTAGCTACATCCCAGTCCTTTTTAGTCCTTTTTATTATTTTTTGAGGCAGTGTCTTGCTTAATTGCGCAGCTGGAACTTCAACTTATAGTCCTCCTGCCTCAACCTCTCATAGTGTTGGGGTTACAGGTATAATCTGTGATGCTTAGCTTTTCAGGTGTTTTCTTATTCACATATGGTCTTAGCTATACTAACATTTGGAAGTAGAAACAATTTTTTTTCATTTTTACTGTCAAAGGAATTTCTGAAGTGTACTTATATATCATTTTAAAAATTCTTTGTTTTGAATAGTAAATTGCTTCTAGATTATAATATATGAAATTCTTGGAAAAATTGCATTAATAAAAGCCTTTTTCTTCATCACTAGCCCATGATGGTTCAGTTTGTTATCTAGTAATAGTTGTATAATTAGTTTTAGTGTCTTTTTCAGATGTTACAAATTGACCTAAACATCATTTCCATCATAGAGAGTACTTTAGAGTAGAAAAAAACATATCTGACATTGAAGTCAGAACATCTAATTTGAATCCTGATTTTGCCACTTACTCAACTGTCTCAGCATATAATTATTATTAATAGGTTTTTGAAACTGGCACCTGTAATTTTTATCTCAGCATTATTATTTTTCAAATTTAATTTGCATTATTATATATTTGTGATTTGTAATGATTATATTCATAATATAACAGTTCATCTTGATCATTTTCTATCTTAAAATTTGTTAATTTTATCTGTTATGCACCAGTTGTAAACATCAAGCCCCAAACCATTGATATTTTGACATTTACATTCATTCTATCCTGGGTCAAGTGTTATTTCCAAGAATACCTTTTCAACTTCTGAAATACACTGATGACATCATTTTTTATTGCAGCAACTTGGTCTGCTTCCTTAGAGAGTGATTTGGGAAATATCTTTTTATTTAACGTTTTCTCAAGGTTTTCCTTGTTCTTTGCAGTGACAGCTGGTTTATTGAAGAATATGAATTTAAGATGTTTTTACAGACAACTACTTGTTCTGGGCC
The DNA here is from genome assembly GCA_004027455.1 of Hydrochoerus hydrochaeris. NCBI lineage: Eukaryota > Metazoa > Chordata > Mammalia > Rodentia > Hydrochaeridae > Hydrochoerus > Hydrochoerus hydrochaeris. Next base: position 394,722 of record PVLA01000232.1, read on the forward strand.
CAGTGTTCTAAAACATAGTTTTAGTGAGGGATTATGGACAACATGGTGGGGCATCCTTTGAAACATAAATTCACAATTTTAGCTCTTGTATTTCAGGCTGGATTTAGAAGTCAAGAAGGGGACTCTTATTATCAGCTTCCTGAGTGTTCTGACATCTGGTTTCTTTGTTATTGTTAGTGATTTTGTTGTTGTTGTTGTTGTTGTTATTGTGTGACTTGGGACCAAGTAAACACTCTTTGGGGAAAGTGTGTTACAGGATTAGAATTTGGAGCTAACAGTGCTAGGGTCACATACAGTACTTCTAGGGTATAAAGTTGGTCACCTACCTGGTCCATAAAAAATTGAATGACCAGGGTGCTCCCTCTTCTTCCATTCCCATTTTGTTTTTCAATTTTATGAATTTCAAAGGTGGGGTAATAATGACAGGAAGGACTTGAGGGAGTTAATGAGAGGGAAAGAATGATTGTTTTCCTTTCATCCTTTGAATACTCTTTCCCACCCTGAAAAAATAATGATTCAAAAATTATCATTGTTTTAAATATCTGCTGGCCCTCTTGTGGTTTTGTGTTTTACATTTAAAATTCAAATCCAGTTGGAATTTATTTTAGAGTAAGCTGGGAAGCAGGCATGCAACTTTTGTTTTTTTCCATATGGTTAGTTGGTTGCTCAGCCCTTTTTGCTGAGTCATGTGTTTCCAATTGTGACATACTATATTAATGATGAGACAGTGACAGTTTTTGATTAAAAATTAGTTTTTAAGACTTGGAATAGTCAAGGCAAGTTCTGCAAAGCTAAAATGGTACTCTCAGCAACAGTCATAAAATCATTTTACATTTGATGTGTCAGGTTTCAAACCATGGTGTTCTTGATGAATTTTTATCTTTATCAGTCTTATTTTACATTGTTGTATATCAAAGAGATTTTATTAATAATCTCTATCCTATTTGAATTTGACAATTTACATGAACCTGTCCTACTTCTTAATTCCCATGAATGTTTTCACATGTCCCTCCTTATCTGTGTGTACTGAGCTATACACAGAAGCTTTGTTGAAGTAGAAGCTTTCAGCATATTAATTTATGATAGTTGTATAATGTTTAAATATTATAGGGCACTTTCTACCAATAGGAGTGTGGAAAAAGTTAGAAAAGTACGGTAGACAATTAAGTTCCTTTAAGCAGGTAATATGGAAGTGCACACATCCCTTCCATGAATATCAATTCATGTCATGTGGCCAGGCTTGATTGCACACTCTGGTGGAGAAGTCACGTGTCTAGCTAGGTTAGTATAACTAGGGATTATCATGTTTTGTTGGGGGCACTTTTCAGTTCAAGGAAATCCTGAAAGCTTTTTGTGTGATGAAATCTAAGTTGCCTGGTGTTGTATTTTAAAATGCCAGCTACTGCTAGCTTTGGATCTTGCTGCTCCTGGGATAGAGATGTTTTCTGTGCATATCAGACTAGTCAGTCTTAAGACTTCAGCAAAAACTGGTTGAAGAGTGACTCTTTTTTTATTCTAGTCCTAATATTGAGATGCCTGAATGCTATTTATTTATTGTTAGAGAAAGACTCTAGGGAGGGAAAATTTATGTCAACAATCAAATCAGTCTTTATTGATCTTCTTCACAGTTAATTTTAGTTATGAGGAATTAAGTGTTCTGTTATATACATCCCTGCTTCCCTCCCTACCTTTGCTAGTTTTTTGATTCTTTTGAACATTCTTCATGTGGAGTTATTCTTATTTTGTCATTTGTTTGTAGGTCTTTATTGTTATTTTAATATGATTTCATATAATTCCATGTCCTTAAAAATTGTTCCAATGTAACTCTTTAACTCAGCATTCATTTCATATAGTGAAAGTATGTACTATTGAAAGTAGTGATAATGTATCTTACGGTGACAATTGAAAACTGTAGGCCAAAAGGCCATTTTCCTTTATCTCAGTACCTACCTCACAATGCAGTATTCAAGGTCTGTATGATAGTGAACGGGGCTGACAGTTAAAGAAGCCTTATAAATGAGTTTCATGTGTAAATTGGACATGCAGTTTGAGTGGCACTGAAAAATTGAAATACAGTTCATATACTGCTTACTCTTATCACTGTTTTAAAACTTCTTCTGCCTGTGTTCAGAGGACTGTAATGTTTAAATTTGCTGGGGTAGTTTTGCTGAATATTGGAAATTATATTTCTTTGAGCATAGGCAGAGGATTTTAATAAAAATGACCCAAATTTCTAAACATAAATAATAGTTGGAGTACATTATTTGGTGTACGTCCTAAAATGGGATAAGAGAAGAGTTTTACTTACTGAAAGAAAAGAAGAGTTGAGGTTTGTATTAATGGATACCAGTGGGCACAGTATATGTGTGTGGTTAACAGAGTGAAACACAGACAAATTATAAAGGACCGGTAGAATTTAATGAAAATGCTAACAACAGAAATTTATTCCCAGCTAGTCTGCTCCATGTTAGAGATACTGTGCATTCAGGAAAGAATGGCATTTGAAGCCTATTTGTCTTTTTCCACGTGGCACTCAAATTAAAAATCGGAAAAGTACTCCCCCTAGTGACTATATGTGGCAATGCCACGGCTTTTATTTTATTTTTTATTTCTTTATTTTTTAAATTTTACTTCTGTTCAACCTTGCTTGTTCCAGTGGAGATGAGCGAAGCCAGCCATTCCCTTAAAATGCTCTAGTACTCACTAGACTGTGGAGTCTGAGGCCAGCTCTATGAAAACTCAGGAGATAATCACCACAACAGTATGTCAGCACATCCTTGGTCCTAGAATTCAAGAGTCAAAAAAGGAACATAAGTATCATTGGTCAGACAGTATCAACTGGAAAGGCATACCTGTCCTGTCAGAACTTTAAAGCTGGAAGCAAACACTTATATGCTACCCCAGTTTGTGTGCTCATGGAAGGAGTCAGACATTGTATTCTCTTGATAATGCCATTACATTTTTTTTCCAAATACAGTTCTTATGATTTGACATCCAAATAGTTTGATCAAATTTCTACTCAAACCTCCTAATACCTTAGTGAGTAAAATAACTAATTATTTCAACTTCATAAGATGCTTTAAATTAGTTATTTAACTCATTAAGAATGATCATGTATATGTACCACAAATCTAGGTACACATATGTACATTTTGAAAAGCATAAATTAGATCATAACGCCTATTATTCTGTAACTTTATTTTCTCAATTCAACTCTATTTTAGATGTCTGTATATTTTTTTAACTGATACAAGGTTGAACATAGCTTCATACCTTTTTTCTTAGGTAGTGAAAGGTACTTAGAATTAAAGTTTTTGAAACATGAACAAAGTTTGTTAACAAAGGATGTCTTAGGAATTGGCAGTCACCCTTCCAAAGTCCCTTTTCAGATCTTGTGAATGTCATTGGAATGCCCAGGTATTGGTTGAGAATAATTTTAATATTTGAATGTTGAACTAATAATTATTGCAACTTTATCCATCAGTGTGAATGCTTCTAAATATTTAATGTTATAATTATTCAGTTAATAAAACATAATATAAGCAGATTACTGTGGGTAGCTAATGTAAATCAATTTATAATTTAAGAAAGAAGGGTTTGCGTGTGTGTTTGTATGACTACGGGTTCACTTTTGCATGTAGTTATGGACTGAATCTCAGTCATAGTTGGTTTCATATTTTCTTAGTTAAGACATAGCTATCAAAAATTAAAGTTAATATGGTTCTTGTGTTCATATATTATCTAAATTTTTTGGAAAGAGGCCATAATTCTTCCAAAGAAATTTCTTTTGTGTTCTCTGAGTTCACAAGTCCACTAGAGGGTGCATTTTATTTTATTTTGTTTTATTTTTTTGCCTTGAGTGAATGTTCAGGCATATAATTTTGTTTTCGCTTTTTTGAAGCTAGCTGTGTTAGCAACTCTCACAGAAGCAAACTTGTGAAGATAGGCATCAGTAGACTGTAAAGTCAAAATATGACTCATTGATATAAAGAAGTCCTATTAAGATGGGGGCTTTGACAATGTATTCTGTAATAGAGCACCTGTGAGAACACCATGGGATAGGGATGGTTATGCAGATTCATGGGTAGAACAGGATCTGATGTGACATTATAAAAAGTCTGCCAAGCTTTTTGGTTTCAAGACCCCTTTGTTCCTGTTACTATTGTCTTAATGTCTAGAATATAATACTTAATTTGCGTTGTGTGTGTGTAAGGGGAGGGGGGAAGAAAATTGGGTGACAACACTGCAGTGTCTGTTTCCCAAATAATTACTTCCTAGGGAGAAAGCAATGAAAAAACAACTGATAGGTACTTTTCTTCCCAAACAAGTACTTTCAGCTGCTTTTCTGGAGGGGCACAGGGCAGCAGCAGGTGGGGTGTGCTTTAGAGAAGGAATCACACTAATAGAAAAACAAATACTTCTATAATAGCTTGGTGGTACCTTTCCTGCAAGTTCCCTTGTGAGTTGAGTCTGTCCAGTCTATACTGAAACCTACTGCTACTAGGCATTTGTTGTCCTGGACTCCGCTTGGGAGAAACTTGTGTCAGTTTCCAGGTCATCTTTGTGTTGAGGCATTTTTTACCTCCGTTGCTAGGAGTTCTTCACCTCTAATGTTTCTATGTAGCAGTTGTTTTTGCAGTGTAGTATGCTTAAGGATTGTCCAGAAAGCTTTGGGAAAATGCAAGATGTAGGTACCAATTCCAGTCTACTAGATTTTGATTTAGTAGATTGGGGATGGAGTCTGTTTGTGATCCAGATCGTCCCTTACATCAGTGGTCCTGAACCCTGTTACACATTGAGATCCCCTGGCAAATTTATTAGTACAAATGCATGAGCCTCGCCCTTAAGGTTTTAATTTAATTGAAAGAAACTAAGATAACAGAGCATGCACAGAACCACCTAGTTCCATGGTTCATAATTCAGCATGAGGAATTCAGGTCAGTATATCTCAAGCTAAGATTTTGGTGCCTTGTCTCTAAAGCTGTCTCTTAGTAATATTTTCCTTTTCTTTTTAAAATTACATTTTATTTCATTTTATATATACTCATAATTCTCTTATGATAAAATTATAGAAATTTGTCAAGGAAAGACAAACCTTAAGATACTATTATGATTTGAGATCCTTTCTTGGACATTTGTCTCAGATTGAGGAATGTGAGTGAGGAAAGAGAGAATTTTCTGCAGCATGTCCTTTACTCTGGTAGCCACCAGGGGGCAAGCGCAGTCAATATGCTACTTTGGTTGTTAAACTCATTGTGCACATTGTAGCTGATAGAGAACGGGAAAAAATTGCAAGAAAAACAAGCCTTCAAATTTTACTATGACTTCAGATCCTTACCCAACACCACAGGTTTTTCCTACTTCCCACGCATTGTTTTCAAGAGAGGCCATAGGCAGTCTAAAGGATGTTTTGTTGTGGTTGAAGTCATCCTGTAGCTCAGACAATGCTTGATAAATTGGGATGGATCTACAGAGGAATGAAGAGTAAGGAAATGCTTATATGACTACTGACCACCAAGGTGGCAAAAGGGGCCTTTGCATTCTAAGAATGTCAGAGCCCCTGCCCAATCCCCCAATATAGTATCCCTCACAGTACCTTGACCTTATTTCTCCCAACAGGAAACAAGCTATTTTTAGGGATGACGTGTTTGGTGATTTTAAAGTAATACCATAACCTCTTGCTAAATGCCCAGTGTGTGCTAGTAGATTGGGGAAAAAGGACAACAGATCCCTTAAGTGAAGTGTTCTTAAAGTGGGATCAGATACACCAGGAAAGTTTTCTTCCAAATCCCAGAAAGCTGCTAAAGGGAATGCTTTTCTAACTATGAAAGTGAAGGTTTCATTGGTATTTACATGGGCTGGAGGAAAAGGATGGATAAATAAACAAGTTGTTTGTGGGAGAGGTTAGAGCTATTTCATGTAGCTATGTATTTTTATTTAAAATGACAAAAACTTCAAGAACAACAAAGAAGAAGGTGAGAATGACCATTGTTGCTTTAATATTCATTGACTTTCTCTTATGTTATTGTCTTGAGATTCAGTCCCTGTGGTCTTGGGGACACTGAAAGTGAGGAGCTTATCCCTGGGACATTTCTTGCTGTTATGTCAGTTTTTAGTAGACTCTTATGTTTCAGCCTCAGGCCTACCCTTCTAAACAGGACTGCATGTCTCCTTTGCTAAGTGCTCTCTGTGACTGTCTGCCCAGGCAGCTTGATAGAGGGAGACTGAAGGCTTAGGATGGAGGAGCCACCTGCTTCTCTTTTTCCATTTCCTTGCTGTTCTAGTAGAATTCCTTCAGCAGTGGTCCTTCTGTCTACCAGTAGGAGTTGGTTTAAGTCCTTTTTTTTTTTCTCTTTTTTTCTCACCCTGTGGAAGTAGCCTTATTCTACCCTCTCAGAGGTATCAGGTTCAGATAACATGCAAAGTACCTTCCTCAGAGCTGTGTTCCAGCTCTGGGGAGTTTGGAATTTGTCTTCCAGGTTGGAAAGTACAGGCTAAGCAGCTCTGCTCATAGGCCTGAACCTCATTCTTTACCTGGGGTCCCCAGCTTCCTGCATCTTTGTCAATGATTGACTGAATGGCCTCCTTTTTGTTTTTCCAGTTAAGCCCTATGTAGCCCGTTCTTTACATTCAGTTGTAAAAATGAATGTGGTTTCAGTGTTTCTGACTGACTTTTTTCATATTAAGCTTTAACTGGGTCCTAATTCTATTCTATTATAGAATATTTGAATTTTAGTCTTTTCCAAAAAATTCTGTCAGTGTAATAAGTTCCTAACTAGATGTTTTCTTTCTTCAGTTTCTTTTGTTAACTGAATTGTATTTGAAATTGTCACCAGAGCACAGAAAGCATCCCTCTGTTAAGAGGACAAATTATAGTTTAATAAGTTTATAGGACATGACCTGGGATGCCTATTAATTCCTTGTAATAGTCTCAATCTGAATTTGAAAAGGAAATTTAAATTGATACCATGCCTCTTTGTTTTTAAATATGCAAACTAATATTCACAACAGTGGGTGCATAAAGAAAGAGGTCCTTTAGAGATACTATATGTGGGAGCGTGCAGAGGAGAGAGAAACCTCTATATTAGAAAATGTCACAAACAGGTGTATTCTGAATGGAGCAGAGGAAGGGGTGCAAAAGCAGCACTTATTTTCTAGAAAGTTAAAATGATAGAAAGATGTGTTGAGTGACTCTGTGATTCACTTTATGTGTTTACACCATACAGTTTACTCATGTAAAATGAGTACTTTTTGCGTACACCATACAGTTTACTCATGTAAAATGTACCATCTACTGATTGTGACTATGCTCTTAGGGTTGTGAAGCCATCATCTGGTGATACTTTTATCTATACAATGCCTTACTCTGACTATCTTTTTGCTGTTCACAAAAGATGAGATTGTCTAGATGAATAAATTAACCTATGTGAGCTAATTCTGAATGTTAAACCTATTGTGTCTCATGTATTTATACAGACTTTAATGATTCAATTATGGTTTAGGTCCAGTACTTCTAGAGTTTAATAGTGTGACCTCACGGAATCTTTACAAATTGTTGTTTTCTGTGACAAAATACAGCCTGTCCTAGGGTGCTGTGCTGGTGTGTCCAGCACCAGGCTGACAGAAAATTTCTATTTTTTCCTTTCCTGGGAACCAGAGATTGTATGAAGTAGAGACTGAAAATGAAATTTATGTGGAACTAAATGCCCATAGAAATGAACTATCTGGGAATTTTTCCTATCTAGCAATTTCTATGTATGGTGTTGATACAGGGTCCTCTGCCTCTGTGGACATGTGGATCCCAAGTTTGTTTCTCTGTATTTCATCTCTGTGGTGTGGTATGCTTTTCCCAACCCATCCTCTTGTATTCTCCTTCTGCTGGTGCAGGACCTGTATTATTCTGCAGAAAACGTGACCTCCTTCTACATGCTCATCCAAAAACCACTTACTGTTTTTCCCCTGCAGCTTTGAAGTGGTGATTCTGTCAGCCTAGATTTCTCTTTTGACTCTTATCTTCTAATTATGGGTATATTAACATTGTTCACCACACTCTAATTGTAAAGGTTGTCTGAAGTGACACAACCCAGTGAATACTTATTGATAGTGCTTACATGCCTGCTGTTAGTTGCCTTGTGTAATCTTCTGAGAGTGACCCAGAACATTCAGGTCACTGTCACATCACTACCTGAGGTGAGAGCGATGTCTAGCACCCAAGATTTATAGACGAACACATCTCTGTCTAGCCCCTGCTTATGTGGCATAAAAAGTGGAGGCCAAGTATACAAAGGGCCTGCTCTACTTCTTGTCCGAGTGAGCTTTCTCCTGTCCTTCTGGGGCCTTGCAGTGGCTTCCAGCATTGTTACTTAGTCAGAAAGGCTAAATGCTTGATTGAAGAGACCTTGACTACTGCCAGACACAGTGATTGTGAACAAGTCTGCTAGTGTCAGAAGCCTCTAACTTTCCATTTATAAGAAGTTCTTGTAGTAATGCCAGTCTCTACAAAGAGCTGTGTCAAGGCAATGATATTATGCTGTTACGTTGCTTGGGAGTTTATACTGCGGCACACCTATTCTTTAGCAAGCTGTTGAGGTATCCTGTTGTCAGTCTTCTTGCTTCCCTCATGGATGAAGTGATTGGATGAGCTCACAAAACTCAGTCTCAGCGCTGACAGAATCAATATTCTTTCCATTAATTGCAGTTTGAGCATTCCTAATCCAATATCTGAAACTTTTTGAGCAATAACATGTTATAAAAGAAAAATTCCATGCCATGGAACTTTGTTGCACACACAAAATTATTTTAAACTGTTGTACAAATCACCTTCAGGCAGTGTATACAAAGTTTATATGAAATAAGAATGAATTGCATGATTAGGTAATCCAACCTGTCTCATTATTTATATGTAGATACTCCAAAATCCAAAATAAAACCCCCAAATCTGAAACTTATGTTCACAACTGTTGCAAATATGGAATTTTAAGCCTATAGTGTAAGCAGTTTTGCCTTGTTGTTTGAACAAGTTTGAGGTATAAAAGAAAATTTCAAATCCTTAATGTTTTATTTTATTTGAAGACATATAAATGGTAGAATGGCTTTTCGTGATATGAATTTTATAACATGTTAATTTTTTAAAAAACAGGATCTTATAAATGACAAAAAAGCAAGACATTTTTAAATTAAGTTTATTGGTACAATTTGGATATACATATTGATCACACTCAAAGGGAATTTGTCCTTGTACATGATATGTCTTGGTATCTCTTTTTCTCCTGTTCCTCTCCCCTCCCTTCAAACCCCCTCCTTATTTACAAGTCTTTGTTTCCATTCTATCCTTCTTTTCTCATTTTTTCCCATTCCTTCCCTCTTTAATGAAGCAGTATTTAGTAGTTTTTGAAAAATCTATTCAGAATTTTTTTCCTATTTCTACTGCTTTCTCATGCTTTGGATTTATTTCAAGGCTGTTCCACTTCGACCCAGTTGGTCTTCTGATAGTGTCATAGGTAACCTCAGTTTCCAATTTCATGACTGGCTGAGTGCCAGGTCTTTCAGTTCTTGGGAGTCCCTTCATTTCTTCTGATCAGCCAGCTCAGCTCTTAGCATAGCCTAGAATTTCCTCATTCTCAGGATAGAAAGTCAGAGCTCTCCACTGGTCCACAGCCTCCTGCTCTTTGACCCACTCATTTCTTCACTCACTCTGCACCTGCTCTTTTGTTCATTTTAAATCTAAGGAACTACTGTTTTCCATCTATCCTGTTTCTTCATTTCTCAGTCCTGTCCTTTTTTGCTGCTTACTGAGGCTTTCATGAAGTCCACATGGCATCCTTGGAATCTAGTGCCTTTTAATTTACTCCTTTACTCACTATTCTCCCTGCCTCCCCCACCCCTCTTTCTGGCTAACAGGTCACTGGAGATCACTGGAAGACATCACATCTGGCTCAAGACCTTGTGCTTATGTTTGCTGCTTGTCTCTGCTGGTGCTTCAGTGCAACTGAGGAAGTCTTTCTGGTTTTACATCCTTCTTCACTTTGGGATTCCATGTTTTCTTTCTGTGCTAGAAGTATTGCCCTCCTTTTCAACAGGAAGGCAGATAGTGATCAAATTGCTTTTCTTGAGCTCCTTTATGCCTCCATCTTTATCAATAATTTTACACATTTCTCTCTCTTCCTGACTTAGTGGTGTGTCCTTATTCCCTTCTGAATCAGTCTTTTCACTTCAGTGCCATTCATGTGCTTCAAGGCCTCAAATTAACTCTTCCTGCCCCTGCCCTCTTCATGCTTTCCCGTCCCATGAATTTATCTCCCTTCATCATCTGAATGCTTAACTTTTACAAAGTCTTATTTTTACTAGAGCTTCTCCTTTTAGATATGTATTTCTGGGAGAGCCAGCTTTCCTTCCTATCGGCTCTACCACTCAGAATGTAGCCCTCTGACCAAGTGGTCTCCTCTTCTACTTTTCTACGGGAACCATCCTCTTATGTCAACAAGGACCTTTCTCTTGATTGTCAAATGATTCACATCTCATTGTCTCCACCACCTTTGGCATAGTTACTCCAGCACATCCTAAATGGTTAGCATGTTGAATACATAAATGAAGAAACTTCATCTTTCTTCCTTGAGATCATCTCTAACTACTCCTTTTTAGTCTTTTTATATCTATCTCTTAAATTCTGAGAGAAAATTCTTCATGGCAAAAATGATGAAAAATAAGGCACTCTTAAATGAATACTTGCTGTATGCCAAATGCTGCCCTTTAAAAGTGACTTTAGCCATGTTAATATTTCTCTAATCTTTACAACCACCATATGAGGCATTTTTTAAAGTCTTATTTTAGAGGTAAAAGTTAATCATGAGAGAATTTAAGAATGTGCCCACATATAACTTAGTAAAGGAAGAGAAGGAATTTGAATTCCATTCCGATATATATGCTTTTCCCACTGGATTAACACAGTAGTCAGAGCAGACTTACCTTTGTGTTTTCCACAGTGCCCAACCTAGTGTTTGTATATTTTAAGTCTATATGTTTGAGGAGTAAATCCTTTATATGATCTCTTCTTGTGGCTTCAGTTTTTGTTTCATTTTTTTCCCTTAAAATATATGGATATAAAATTTAAAAAAATAAGATATACTTGTTGATTAAAAAATTCTACAATAAATGCCTGTTATAAAATTTAAAAAATGAAAATTCTCTCCCTTCCTTTCCCACCACTCCCATTCTCAAGGGGTGGTGACAGCAATCATTTTTACAGTGATGATGTCCAAGTTTTCAATTTCAGTTCATAGGTCCCTATTGAGTTTCACAATCCAATCTCTAGCTCTTGAGCCCAGATGCTGATTTATAGCTCTTTATATTTGTCCATATCATTGTCTGTATTCACATATTTGAGCCATTTGAAATTCTTTTGGATAGTGACAGATGTGAAAACAGTCAGTGAGTCAATCAACTAATTGATCTTTGATCCCACCCATTGTGTTTATACATCGTTCAGCTAGTCCTTCACAATTTCATTCTTCAAAATTAAGCTCCCTTTTGTTCTTTTCTCTTTCAACCTGATTGCCTGTGCCTTATCTCAGTTATAATAACATCTTCCCTGTCATCTTTGTTTCAACCCTCTTCTTTATACCACCTCCTGCAAATCAGATGGCAAGTCCTTTCAGTTGTGAAAGGTCACCACAGTGCATTCACACTGCTGCTGTTGGACTGAAACCCATGTCCCTCCCTTCTGGCTTGGACAGTTACACTGTCCTTTCTCTGAATGCCACTCTTCTGAGAGTTAATTTCCTTAAACCTAAATGTTACTGTGGTCTTTCACTACATGGCTACAAGCACAGTTTATCCTGTTATAATTTAAGCTTTGGCTACCTGTTTCTGTACCTCACCCTGATTTTTTGTCCTTCTACTTGTATTATACTGTGCTCTTTGCTTGGCTTGAAAGCTCCTCTTGAGATGCCTCCAACACTCAAGTCAAGGAGCTGCTTCCATTCCCTGCACTCTCATATTGCTATTTGTTCTGGGTACTGTATTAGCGTTTGGTCTATTTTGCCTTCTTTTAGGATTGTACTTTAGATCTACTTCCTCAAATTAGATTATAGATTTTTTGGAAAAGACTGTGTTGCAGGTATTTTTATGCTATTAAATTGGTAAGTTCTGAGGCAGATAATGTTCATCTGAAAAAGCCTCCCGAAACTTTGATTTGAGAATCTTAAAATTGATCGAGTCTGTACTTTTCATATTTAGATAATGCTGTTAACAGGCTTATCCCTGAAAACCTCAGTAATCTGTCCAGTGGAAGTCCATGCTTGGTGGTCTGAGTAGTTCATGCCAATTACCAGTCAGGCAGAGATCTTTGTGTATCTCTAATGTTACCTACTTAAGAGGCTCTGGGATTATATTAAAATTTAGTTTCTAAACAATAGTCTACTGCATAGGAATTCTAAATGCCACAAGGTATTGTGGCATTTCTGTGCAGTATTGAATATTTCTTAAGAATTTTAGTTCTTATTTACTACTCTCTCTTTAAATAAATCTTAATATTATTATCTCCTCTATGGTCTTTTTAACTAAGCCATGTGAACACAAAGTTTTAAAATGAGTTAAATTCTAATAAAAATAGTTTTTAAAAATAGTGTAAAGATAGTTTACTGTTTTCATGAAGAGAGAATGAAGGAAGAAAGAGGAAGTAGACCCTAAAACAGTAAATGTCACCTGATAACATGATACTTTTTAAGGTTTTATTGACTCTCAAATGACTTGTCCTCTTTCTTGAATTATGCTCAAACTAAAGCTTAAGATAAAGGAATGGAGAAAGGTCTTCTCATCACTTACTAGTGCCCTCCAATTTTGGCCCGTAATGACGAGGTGGCTGAACAGTTTTCTACTGCTCCATTTCTTTGGGAAAATGAGAGAGGAAGGCAGTGTGTGGAATGGAAGAGAAGCAATATATATCCTTGCTCTTCTCTTACCCCATTTCCTGCCTTTTAACAGTATACTTACATGGAAACCAAGTATGTAAGGTGATGATTTCATGTGCTGGTGGAACAAGCAGAGTTGTGATTCATTGCTAGCCAACAATGTCAGTGTTAAACTGAGATGAGAAGCTCTTAAAGCACCATGAGAACATCTGTGAAACAAGAACCATAGTATCAAATTAGAGGCTCATATGTTTGTATTTTGGTTGTGTTTTGTTGTTTATGTGCTGAGTCTAGCCAAATCATTGCTAAGCTGAATATCGGCCCTGTGGGTTTGAGGATCTCTTTTTGAAACACAATGTTGATTTGTTGCCACATTTTATTATTAAATACTTTAGGTGAAAATCATTGGTATAATTTTTTCAAATCTCAAGGGGCTGGCTTAATTGTATGTCTCTATGAGTTTAAGTTTTTGTTTAAAGAATAGCTCAAGTAACTGAATTGTACTCCCAGAAATGTAAGAGTCTTTGGGATTCTAGAGAAAGATATTTTCTTGTTCTTTCAGGATTGATCTTTCACTTTTGCTTGGCTCATTTTTCTTCCCATCCTGTAATATTTAAAAATTACTCTTGGAATTTATTTTGTGTGTACTTATTTGATGCAGGAGTATGATTAGGTTGCTTAAATTTCTCTTGCCTCCTTATTGTTCAGATTTTTTCCAGACTTCCAAGTGTGTTGTGTTGTGTATGGTTGTATTTCTTCTCTAGGCCCTTGTGATTTTCTTTGGTCCTGCTGTAGGTTTATCAGAAGTTTTATTTATGCCTCAAAACTGTGGTTTATCTCTAGTTCTTTGTGTGAAATTCATGCTTAAGAATAGTGGGATTGTTTTGGGTATATATTTTCTCTTTGAACCAGCTGGATTCTCATTAACCATCGTTTGAAGATGAGTGTGTGTGTACTTATGTGAGACAATGTGTGTGTATATATACAGCTTCTAGAGTGGTTTTTCAATTATAAAATTTGGAAGAAAGGAAGGAAAAAAAATAAGTAAGAGGAGAAAGGAATGCTGTCTTAACTGGGCTAAATGGAAGTTTGCTTTTTATTTAAAAATCAAACAATCTCTCTTCAACTGTGTTGCATCAAGGTAAATTTTCCTTCATTCTAGGCCTTGGATACAGTTTGCCTGGATGTCTTCCCAGGAAAGCCCCTGTGTAAAACCTCCATTAAAACAAAGTAATCAAAAAGTCATTTCATTTCCATAATGCTTGTTTCTTGATCTCTGAAATATACTACAACTCTTGAGGTACACATTTCTAACTTAACAAGAGAATTGAAAGTGAACACAAAACTCTCAAACATGTCAAAACTGTGATACTGATTGAAGTTAAAAAGTAGACATTCTTTGTTTCTGTAATGAAAAGCAGTTTGGAGAGAGAAACTAGACTTTCAATAGGAAGGAAATTTCAGATTAGGGGTATAAAGGTTGCTTTTTATTGTTCTAAAATCTGGAATTTTATTCAAAATCGAAGGAGGAAAAAAGTCATGTACACTGTTTTTAATCTTAGGATTTATCTGAGGATCAGAACTAGAGGCAACAGTGTGGATCTCACCAAGACAATTCGGGGGTTTCAGGCTAACTGCGCAGTTTATCAGTCACCATTAGTTCCTGAAACTAAGCAAAGAATAAATAACATGTTATGTAATGTGCAATATCTGCTATTTCTTACTAGGGAGGGGTGTTGCTAATTTCAGAAACAGATTAAAGGGACGTACTTTTTACTCTCACTAGCAAGCAGACTTGTGAACTGGAATGCCATGCCTGGGCTTCCATTCTTGAAAGTCTCTTTAGTGCCATGCAACATGAGATAGGCATGAAGGTGCTGTGTTACATTTAAAAATCAAGTAAGAAGAACATTTCTAACCTCAGACCAAGGATATCTGAACCTCACGCCAACGTTTTTCAGGTTAATGCAGAAAGAAAGGTCAGTGAGGACAGCTTTGGGGAGAAGAAACCAGTTGAATAAAGCACAGTAGCAGATTCCCTTGAGATAAATCATTGATTCCAAAAAAATTAACCTCTCTCCTTCAGAATCTTTTGTTTCCTTATCTTTTAGCAAAAGCAAACAAAATTTAAGCATGGTGAAAAGGTGAAGATACTATTGTTTATACACACAGGCCTGCCTCCCCTAACACATGGGCTGGGCTAATTTTCTAAAAAATATTTTTTTCTCTTTTTATTCTATTGTACTGGGGATTAAACTCAGGACCTTTACACTGAGGTACATTTCCAGCATATTTTATTTTTCATTTTGAGGCAGGATCTTGCTAAGTTTCCCAGGCTGGGCTTGGCTTGTGATCCCTCCTGCTTCAGCCTCCTGAGTAGCTGGGATTATAGGTATGTACCACTGCAATTTTGACCTTGGTGGTAAATTTCATATCTTCCAATCAGATATCTCTATATATGGTAACAGGTTACTTTCTTTGGTACTATAGAATCTATAAGACATAAATAACTAAGCATTCTAATTGTGTGCCAGTTGTTATACAGTTGAAATAGTTATGTGGTTATTAGTACCCCATAAAATAAACTGATAGTGTTTTTTGGTTTTATAGTAGGCATTTCTTCTTTTTATACTTTTAAAATTGTCTGTAATTTTGGTATGTTCTGACATTCAGTCACTACTAAGAAAGGCCTTTATTTTTCCAAAATACCCATATTTATTTCACGAAGGAATGAATATTAAATGTGAAAGAACAAATTTTGTCCTTTTTAGTTTACTTCTTAATTTTACCACTTAGTCACCCATAACTTTTAAAGAGCAGTTTGTATGGGGTGTGAATTTTTTGACCACAGGATTTTTAATGTGATTTTTTGGAAATTCTAAAAAATGGCATTATCATCATTTTTGTTTTTCTTTTTTTAAATTCCTTTTTTAAAAAATTTGTAGCCATTCTCTTTTCTCCTAATCAGTCAGTATTATATAGACTTTATGGGTTTAAGAACAATATCCAGACTTACAAGAAGTCCCCAAATAACTTGGATTGAATTAATATGTAATTTATTTAATTAGTTCCGTGTTTTTTTCATGGTTGTCTTGATTTCTGGTTCTAGATTTTAAAACAGGGAAAATTTTATGCCTTTCCTAATTCACCTCATGTTGTCTATGATACACTTCATTATCTAAACCAAAGGGGAATGTTGAATTTGAGATTTGATGCATTTTAGTTTTTTTTTCCCTGCAACTCTGATCCTGTATATATAGCTGCTTTGCAAAACAGTTTTGTGCAAGCAGACATGACTTAACTCCTTTCCCTACATAGAAAACTATTCAACTTTACTTTTATGTGTTTTGAATACTGCCTCATGTGAGACTGTGACAGCAATAAAGTATGCATGGCCAACCTTATTTTAATAGCGCAAGAGAGCTGCTTTTAATTAATAAGTAAATCTCTTTATGTCTGGGGTTTTCAGTTTATTTTGTGATTCTTTAGAGTTCTTCAATTATGTGGCCTAAAAAAGCTATGTTAGTTGGGGACTAAATCCTTTTAAAAATCTGGCATTTACATGTTTTCTGTCTGTAATTTCTGCTTTTACATTACTGGCTTAAAAACACACACATACACAGAAAGAAAAAAAAACTCAGCAGTAGCAGTTTTTCTCTAAAACATTAACATTTATACCCTAAAATTATAGCATATATCTCTTAAGTCATTAATGGAATGAAGCTTCCATGGACTCTTGACAGACTACTAGTCATCATTCAGTCTGTTACACTGACCTAGCTTGCTTTAAAGAATCTTCATATTGTATTATTTTTCCATTTGACCTTTCCTTTTAAATCAATCCAGTATTTATTAAAGTATTGCTAGGTATCTTCCTGAGCATTATAAATGATGTTCAAAGATTCCGTTAATTAATGTAGTATTGGCTGATATGAGATGCATGGGTTTTGATTTAGTTCTGTCAAGTCTAGAATATCATTGTATACCATGACTTTCCCACCACACTCCCTTCTCAAGGAGTTTGTAGACTACAGCAGAAATCCAGAGTCTAACTTGGGCCCACTTCGACCTCCCATAAAATGAATCCTAGGTAATAATGTGGATGCTGTTGTGACTGACATAAAAATAAGTTTATTCTTGCTTATGTAGGTTTGTGATCTGCTTTTCATAGAAGATAGAGATGTTGGAGGAAAACAGCATTTCTTGACACTGAAAAGAATTGTCAGAGCATGAGCATTCCATGGATATGAAATACAGCTAATTTCTTCATTAAATACTAGGAAATATGGGCACCGTGGGTCTCTGTTTTAATATTTCAAACACTAAAACGGAATCACGCTTTAGAATCATTGCGAGAAACAACGCGTCTCTTTAGTAGTTATGAGTGTGGGTGATTTGAATTTTCTGACCCACCTGCCCAGCCCCCTTGTGCAGTGTCTGCGAGCTCCCTTTGGTCAGATACAAATAAATGGATGGTTGCTCTTAGAGACACTCCCGAAGCACTGCTAAACAGTTGTCGGTAGATGGCAGTACTGTTCCACTACAGCATTTTGAAATCACTACAGTTTAACCTTTCATTCCCAGTCCAATTTTGAAAATGCCTGATTAACTACATTAAACAATTTTTGGGAATTTAAAAAAAAATTTATAAATTACAACAATAAATCTGAAAGAAAGCCATTATTGGTAGATAACATGATTATCATTTGTAATGTAGTCAGTCCAATATGGATTGGCATAAATTTTTTTTTGTTAATCGGTACTGGGGATCAAACTCACCACCGCGCACTTGCAAGGCAGGCGCTTATGCCGCTGAGCTAAATCCCCAGCTGGCATAATGTTTTAATTTGTAAAAGTCTATATAAATATGTAAAATGGTTAACAAGAATGATAATGATATCCTACTATTTTGTGTTACTATTTTTTCCCTTGTCTTTAGGGTAAAACCAGATCATTATGGTGGACCGTGCAAATCGGAAATGTAATTCTACATTGGTATTTGATAACTTACAGTTAGCTAATAATATTTCAGTTTTATTTAAATTGAAGTTCAGGTGTTAAAACTATGCTTGGGAAAGGGTGGGTAAGTTACTGTCTTATATCAGGTTTTTTCATATCCTTTAGGAAATGTACAATGCTGAAAAAAAAAGTCTGGCTTTTTCTTTGCAATCCAGATTATGCTGCAATAATAAACTCTAGTGTAGGTTGAATATAAAATCTATTACTTAAAATGGAAGCTTGCAAAGTTGATTGGCAGTTGGTATATTTCTGGATATTTTCTTATTTTAAGCTATCTTTAGGGAAGATTTCTTACAGGATGTAAAGACCAAATTGGTATTTTTTCTTTTTT
The DNA here is from genome assembly GCA_004027455.1 of Hydrochoerus hydrochaeris. Classification (NCBI taxonomy): domain Eukaryota; kingdom Metazoa; phylum Chordata; class Mammalia; order Rodentia; family Hydrochaeridae; genus Hydrochoerus; species Hydrochoerus hydrochaeris. Next base: position 412,980 of record PVLA01000232.1, read on the forward strand.
TAAAGAAGCAAAAGCATCGTGTTACCAGTATTCCATTTCAGATATTTTAGTTCAAGAAATACTTCGGCAAAGTCTTCCTTTCCAACTGAATAGAATTTTAAGAAAATTTTGTGTTAACTATTTATGTATTTCCATGTCTATACTGAATTTAAATTGTAAAATTATCTAGAATTGTAAAATGACTGATTATATACTTAACCTGGCTTTTTATTTAAAACTTACGAACATTTTAAAACCAGAAATCTAATGATAATACATATTCGTTTTTTGTATTATCTTTAAAGCCTTGATCAGGTAGAGTAAAAAGAGATAAAACATCTGGGTACTGGTGAATAAGGCTGTACTTACTATAATTTTATGCTTAAGCTTTTATAGGTATAAACTGTAGTCATCTTAGCTACTATATAAATGTGAAATTTGCAACATAAGTTAAAACTTTGATAACCAGGGTACCTATGTATAGCATGTAATTCCTAGCTGGTTTGGCTGTTATCTTGACCCCTGCAATGGCATGAAAAATGCATTAAAGATTCATTTAGTTTTTTGTATGTGTGCATACATGCACGTATGTATATATAATATACATATACACATAATATAGAAGCAACTATTATAACTGCAATAAAGTAAAATGTGTTGGTGAGAATTTGTGTGTTAGCTTATGCTGAATAAGTAAAAATTTGGGGCATAATATTTAGTATCTCCTAACAAACAGATGAGTATAGTAACAACAGATTTCTCCCCCGCCCCTGTAACAACAGATTTCTAGGATATTTTTAGATATATTCTTCCATCAGATAATGATAAGCAGCAATAAAAAATGGCCAAAAAGCACATGCATTAAAATTATTTATAACAGTATACAGTAGAATGAAACACCCCATTTATAAAAACTTTCTATCTTCCTGGGAAGTTTCTATTGCAGAGTGGTGAAGATTAAATAGTACCTCTATAAGTCTGGAATTGAAGTGATACTGTTGAGTAATATATTTTTAAAAACACCTTAAATTTTTGAGGAAGTAACATATTTGTTGAAAAATTCCTGTCCCAGCTAATTCATAATTCATTTATGCCTTGTTAAATATTGGGGGAAAGTCAAGATTTTTTCCTCTTTGATTTGCACTGAAGGTTTCTCAAGCAGTATACCTCTAGGAGAGGGTGAACAACAAAAAAAAAGGCTTTGTTTTTATTTTATATGCAGCCAGACTTGCTCTTATGTTTGTAATATTTAAAGGAGTTCAATAGGAGGCCCTTGATTCTTTGATCTGTTGCTGCCATGCAGTTTAATGAGAAAAGTTTTTCATATTGTGTGCAATATTGAAAAATTCTGCCAGCTAAGACCAGTATAATATAGTGTTCGATTTATACCTTGGATCCTTTCTTTTATTTTTTGTCATGAATCCACTCTCCTTCCTCGGCTGAAACAGGTAATTACAAAGGTCCTCAGATCAATTTTTGTAAAGGGGCACCCTGACGGGTACCATGACTGAAGTGTGACATGAGCCTTTTCCAATACAATGGGTGGCCTAACATTCCTCTAGAAGCCCAAGCTCATTAAATATTCGGTTCCTTTTTTCCCCCTTCTCCCCCCTTTATGCATTTAGCTTGAGTCGCACTAAGTCTGGGGTTTCTTCACTGAAGACTTAGGAAAATTGCTTCAGGTTCTCAGATTGAATTTTTTATGTGTATGACTTCATGATAGCATTAGCATGTGCTTTGATCCATGTGTGAATGGCACTGGGTCGGCGCTTATTGCCATATCCAGATGGTGTTACAGGGAACAAACAGTTGTGTTTTAGGATTTCTCAATAGACTGTCTAGACTGGCCGTGCAGCAGACAGATACAGCCACCCATCAAATTAGCGTTTGTCAGATTTATGGTAATGGTTCACCAAAGCCTTCCTGTCATTGACATTAAGATTTATGCCTCCAAAGTTATTTTGTCTTCCACATAGTATAACTTGTGATTGCTCAGGTTTAAAAAAAAATTTTTAAAAATGTTTAAGACAAGCCTTCCTGAATGTGAGCAGTTTCTGAATGAAAAGAGAAGTATAAAAAGATTAAACAGTGGCTGCAAATTGGGAGCTGTATTGATTAGAGGAAGCCCCCGTCAAATGATAAGAAGGATGTTCTGTTGGGGTTGGTGTCTCCCATTTGCCCTTGTTGGAAAGAAAAACATGTATGTGAGTGACTGTGGCCAGATTTTGCCCTTTCATGTTGTTACTCTGGAGTAATGTGATCTGCTGCCCCAACGCGGTGGGAATAACCTTTTGACAGGCAGTATGTCCATTCTTGGTAGAAATGTTTTCCCAAGTCTGGCCAAGCTGCCTTTGATCATATCTCTTTCCAATGTGGGGGTCATAGCTACTATGCTATGCAAGAGTCATAGGTTCCTGTGAGGAAAGTGAGAGGCATGAGAGTTTAAAATAAATAAATAAATATGACCCATACCCTCTGCAGTTCTCAATCACTGATGGTGTGCAACTAGAAGGGTGCAAATTCCCACATGGAGTGTTCAGAACAGTTTGGGTTAAACTTACCATGTGCCTTGTTGCATATATGGGTCAAGGGATGCCTTTGCAAATTTTCATCCAAAGGAGTTTGAAGATTGGTGTTGATCGTATCATGAACATGCTGAAGCATGCTTGAAAAATGTGTTTTCCTATTGGTGTAAATGACAAATGGTGAGGAGGCTGGGGTGTGGGGGGTTAATTAAAATGCTGAGACGCCCATGACAGACAATATATAGGGAAACGAACGGGCTTTGCAGAGGTGAAAAGCTGCAGTGTTTTTCAAAGCAAGTTCTTTCATCTGTCTGAGAACTGGCATTTGGGGAAACCCCTGCTAACCTCTCTGGTATGTCAGGATTAAGAAGTGCTGCCTGTACTGTTGCAGGGTAGAATCCGCACCGAAGAGTTCTTATTCAAAGCCTGTCTTATCTACTCCTATGACAGTAGCTAAGCAAAGTGCTATCAGTTACTGAATAAAGCACTCTGTATTAAAAGTGCAGGACTAGAGGATTCCGGATAACCTGCAGTGGCTCTTATATTACTGAGTAGTGGGTTTTTCTCCCTTCCTCCCCCTTTTCTCTTGCCATACAGTTATCATTTGAATAGACTGTTATTTTGGTCACTTTTTAAAAAATCTCGTATGTGTTCAAATTTAGTGATAAGTTTATCTGTTGTAACAAAACATGTAATTGGTGCTCAAGTTAAATCTTAACAAATTATGTTCTTTCAAATAATAAACCATTTAGTGGATTTTTAAATTTGTCAGTTTTCAAGTCTTTTGTGTAGCATTAAGTGCTCAAATCATTTTTTCTGTATTAATTTCTTTGAGTAGTAGTTTCACTTGAGTTTTTAAAAATAAATTCTGAACAATTTATTGGAACATTTGATTGCTTCTATAATCAAATATTTTTGCTAAACAATTTCCCTCCAAATCTTTTCCCTCTCACTTCCTGCCACTCTTCTTTCTATTAGCCTAAGAGCTACTGATTTTGATTCCCCTTGAAAAACATTGAAGGAACCTCAGTGATCTTTATTGTTTTGATGGATTTCCAGTGCATTGTTAAAGGGATGATCATTTGAGGGAGGTCTCAAAAGTACATCCAATTACTACCAGCATATCTTTTGCCAGGCTTGTGTGGGGTTGTGGCAATGGAGAGGATCACCAGGGAGCATCCTAAGTTAGTCCTCTAGCTAGAAACCATTACCATTTTGAACTTGAGAACTATTTTAAGTTTGTCCTAAGAAACAGTATAAATTTTACAAGACACATTTATAGTGTTTTTAAAAAGTTAACTACCTCCTTACACGTGTGTTTTGTTGGAAATTGGAAGGGTTGAATGGAATGCTAGCCTTTTAGAAATGTGTAAAAAGCTATTTGAGTAAAATCCTTTTTTCTTTAGTAAAACTTTACTCTCTCTGGGATTCCTCCACATTTGTGATTTGGGCTTTACTATTTTTAGAATGAAATTTTGACAGCATGCTTTATGCTGTGTTTGCTTGGTCAGATGACATATTTAAAGAAACCACAGGATGTTAGCACTCCAAGGGGCCTTTGAGGGTGTTTAATTTAACCTCATTTTTCTAACTAGAGAAACAGAAGCATGAATAGGTTAAGAATTTTGACTAGGGTCACAAAACTGGGCTGTCAGGACTGCCATTCAGGTGTCTCATTCATCCTTCCCACCTTTAGGTCACTACGTTTAGACAACTAGTAATAGATACACACTTAACTGGTAGTTTTTCTTTCTGCCACAGCTGAACATGCTTTTAACCTTTCTCGATCTTCATTTGCCTGAACTGTTGAAAATTAAGAAAACACACTTCCTTTTCTTTGAGCAAATTACCAGCAGTACAAAAATGTAAAATCCAATCTGAGTAACACTTTTAACTGTATAGCCTGATGGCCATTTTGTTCCTTCTTGCTAAAATAACTTTAGTTTTAAGGCTTCAGTGTGTCCAGCACCAGGCATTCTGGAGCTGCTTATATCTCTTGATTATGCCCCAACATTACCAACAGCAGTATGTGCCTATATTTCACTGGTTTTGACCAGTGATCTTGTTGGGTTGGGAGACTGATTCTGCCTAAAATGTTTTTGGGAAAGCTTGCTTTTTTTTTTTTTTTGTTAAAAGGAAGTTCTTTTTGCTTTTGCTGGCTTGGCCTTCTTCACCCACCTTCCCTTTGTATTTTTCCCTCTTTAGCATGTATGTGACATCTGGAGTGGTTATTGATATGTACCCTTCATATAACCTTGGGGAAAAGCCCTGTTTGTTTTTAAATACCTCTTTTTTATTTAAACCAGGGCTTGGTATTTTCATTAAATCAGTAGTTGCAAATTGTGACCCATGAGCTAGTTGCCTCTTTGTGTAAATTGTTATTGGAACATAGCCATGCCAATGTGCCATATAGTGACCATGGCTGCCTTCATGCTGAGATAAAGTTGGGTCATTTCTCCAGATACTAGTTGGCTCACAAATCTAAAATATTTACTCTACCTTTATGTTTGGTAACACCTGTTTTAAAGCATCATAAAGTGAATTGTGTTACTTGCAGCCAAACAGATTCCTAATGGCATCAACCAATAAACCCAGATTTCCTAAACACATCTGTGACTTCATATTTATAATCAGATTGCTTTTAACTCTAAATAGGTCTGTTTCAAATGAATATATTTGCCATTTTGGGCTTTATTCATTCTTTTTTATTTTCTTCCTGAACTTTTGGATTATATTTCTTTTTTTTCAGAAGTAAGAAAAGAATATAAAAATGCTACATGAAATTAACTTCCTTCACCACTTTAATATTCCATTCTAATAAATATTCCAAGGATTGTTTCTGGAGTATAGCTAAGGAAAATCACTGGGGCTTTCAATCATAAATGTGGTCTGAGAGTGACCTTAAAATCCTGAGTGAGGTAATGGTTTTCCAACTCCTTGTATTGTGCTCCCTTTTTTTTCTGTCCTTCCTCCCCCTACAAATTTGATACTGACCTGCAAAAGCACCGACTCTGTTAACAATGTTTAATACTTTGTGCATTCTACACAGATCACTAACCTGATATGGCAAGGTAAACAGGAAATACGCTGATGCAGTAACAGCTATAATTATACAGTCTTATCTTTTAAACAATAAAGAAAATCCTACTTTAATTTTTGTCTGAAGATATAACAGACATTTATGTGTGATTACAAAGATAAACAAAAATTATTGTTAAAAATATGGATATTTTCGTTTTGGTTTCTAGGAAGAGGCAGATTGTATAAGGCATTATTGTAGAAGATCACTAGATTAGGCTCTAAGAGAGTCTGAACTAATCATAAGTCATTTGCCAACTTAATTTTTATGTGCCCACTTTTGCATCTTCAAGGGAAAAATATTGGACTATATGTTGTTTAAGGTGTCTTCTAATTCTAAGATGTATTTATTTGTGAAAATGGCCAGAAACCATTTGAGGATTACTCAGTTCAAATGATAACATCAATAACAAAATGTCCTTTGGAACATTAAGGTATTTTAGTCCTTTCCTTCCCTTTTAATGTTTAAGGTCTCAGAGGGCTTCCCTTACAGATATCCTTCTTTGTTAGAGGAATTTTCTGGAGAGGGTTGTGGGTGAATTTGGGTTTTGTGATGATTTATAGTGCTGTATCTTGATAATCAAATAGAATATATTTTACAATACATTATCATTTTTTTGAAATAATATTGATTGCCTTTAAGCCATTATCTGTAATTACAGATTTCCAAGGAAATATTATAATTAATTGGAAACTAAGGGTATATTTCAGTAAAAGCAGATACTACCAGTATATTATTTTAGCAAAAATTCTTTTGCAATGCTTAATATATTACAGGTCGTGAAAGAGAGAATTTTAGTTTTATGGGAGAATTTTGCAATAATGATGGCTGTGTCACTGAATTTTATTGCATATTTTGAAATGGATACATTCAAACATTTCTTGCTTTGTAATAATTAATAGCAAAACATATTTTTGTGAATTATGCTTGTTGTGCCTTAGTTCTTTGCCAGATATTAAGACACAAAGAATAAATTGTTTTTATTACTTGTTTTTTCATTATTCAAAGAACTATCTCAACATATTTTGAAAATATGTCCTTGTTAACACTTTGTAGTCCTCTGACACACTATGTATTTTTCATATTTTGAAGAGAAGATGGTGATATCAGAAAAAGATAGCTGCCTTGTATCTTTGAGGGAGAAAGTAGATTATGAATAAGTAACAGATAAAAAATTATAGAGGCTGCGGTTTCAGAATCTGGAAGAATGTTGACTTTGCAAATAACTTTACAAATTAGCCTTTTATACAGTATGTCTGGCCAGTGTCTAGGTACTAAAAATGACCTGAGGTGAATGATTTTTTTTTTGTTAAATGTGGTTTCAAGTAGAGACAATTTCAAAATAGTCAAAAGACTGATGTAAGTTATACTATAAAGTACAGGCATATATCTATATCTATATATCTGATATTGATATAGGGGATGTAGAAGTGAATATTGAATTCTTTCTTACCTTTTTATTCAATTTCTGTTTTTAACAGGGTTATATAGTATATCATATTTTTAAATGGGCAAATAACTTTATAGAACGTATTATGAAAACCAGCAGTGTTTTCCTTCTCTTTTCCAATTCTAACATTTGTCTTGTTAGCTGTTTCCATTTTCAACAATTTAGCCTTTAAAAAAATTTTTTTTCCATTATTCCAATTAATACATTTAGATGACAAGATGACTTCCCAGTGGTTTTTTTTTTTTCCAACTGTAGGCATTATTCATTGGCTTTCTCCTTTGCAAGATGAGGATTTAATCCCACCCTCCCAAACTGTTCCTAATACACATCTTTACCTCCTGCCACCCTCTACCTTTAACTTGCTAAGATGATTATGGTTATAGTTCTGGCTAGACCCATGTCTCTATATTATTCTGTTTTTATAAAAGTGTGCCATATATTATGATTATCTTTCCTTGTTTGTTGAATCCTGTTTTCCCTGGAGTCAGTTATTCATGTTTTGTCCTTTACTCAGTTTGCTCATTAATTCATTTCTCTGTCCCTTTCCCCCAAGTTGTATAAATCTCTTCATAATTTCAAATAGGCATGCTATTAAATTCTGTCAGATTCATTTTCTTGGTGACCTTTCTTCCAGAGCTTTTGATCTGTTTATGTCTGGACTGGTTGTTACTTAGGTTTACTACATAGCTATCTTCTTTGGGGCCCCCTGAATTTACTCTGCTGGGGAGTCCCTTCTGTGAGGTCTCTGCTGGCTTCTAGTGCTTACTGTTTCTTAGCTTAGCCCAAGTCACAAGTGCATTAGAGATCTTTTGTTTGTTTGTTTGTTTGTTTTTAGATTTTGCTTATGAGGCTGATGACTGATAGTTGAGTTTGTGTAGAATTCTAGGTTGGAAATAATTCCCTCACAATTTCAAAGGCATTGTGCCATGTGTTTCTGAGTTTCTAATGTTGCGATCCAGAGGAATTGTGTTATTTTGATTCTTCACCATTTGTATGTCTGAAGTTTTTTTGTGATGATAATTTTGTTGGTTGTTTTTAAATCTTGTTTGGCAACTCTAGTCTTCTGAAATTTCATGGTGTGCTTTGGTGTATGACTATTTTAATAGCCAAATGTGCTAGAACTTTAAAATTTGAAGATTCAAATCTTTAAGTTTTATAAAATTTTCTTGAATTTTTTCCACTTTTCTGTTGATTCTCCTTGAATGATAATCTAATTTTAATAACTTTCAACTTATATTTTCTGTCTCTGTCCCATTTTGTGGGAGATTTTCCTCAAATTTATCTTTTGTTGAGTCTTACATTTCTGTTCTCCCCTTTACCTACTTTGAGTGCTTTCTTTTTTTATATATTATTGCTGTTCTTTTTAGTAGGTGCAATATCTTCTTTGAAGTTAGGCTTTTAATATATATGGGCCAGACATGGTGGTGCACTTCTGTAATTGCAGGACTCAGGAGGGTGAGGCAGGAGGATTGCTGTGAGTTTGAGGCCAACTGAGCTACAAATGAATTCAAAGCCAGCCTAAACCACATAGTGAAACGCTGTCTCAAAAAGAAATAGGAAAACAAACAAACAAACATGTTTCATTTCATTGTATAGCTCTGTTTATCCCAAGTTTTTTTTATTTTTGTTTTTTCTTTATGTCAGTTTTCTGTTTATCTTGGTAGCTTTTCTTAGGTGTCTGGCAACTGTTATCTTTTTACTTATATTTAGAAGTGGGACCTGTACGGTTAATTCAGAGTTCCATGTGCATAGGTAAGATTTATCTACTGTGGGTTTTACCTAAAGAGTACTTGGTTGTTTGTTGGGGAGGTTGCCAAAATTGTACCTTCAGATTTTCTATTTTGAGCTGGTCAGATGCTCCAAAGAGAAGAGTCTTCTAGGTCCTACCTAGCCTGCTGTGCTCTCTCTAAAAGCTAGTGGAAACAAGTACTTTGAGACTTTAGTATTCACTATGCTAAAGTTTCACTTAAATCTTATTTTCTTTCCTGTTATCTGTCTCTGGGGAATCTTCAGTTTAAAGATCCTATTTTAAGTCTTTTTGTGGGGAGGTGATGGGCCATACAGGGCAAGTTGTCCAGCTGTGTAAAATGAGAGAGGACTTCGAACTCAGAAGTCTTTCTTTGAACCAGCCCTCTTGTTTTAGGCCCACCCTCACCTCCGTTAGTAGAGCAGCTTGGATCTACCTCATGTTGAGCTTATTAGGAATTCTGTGGAGGAAGCAGTTGTGGCTCACTTTTCTCACCTGGCTTGTTTGGATTCAGCTTCTTGTGGTCTGCTAGATCAGTTATTCTTCTGTATGCTCATTTCTAAAATATTGTAACTATTTTTGATGTCCAAGTATCCTTGTCTTTTAAAAATCATTTTAGTGTACTTGCAAGAGAAGGTGAAACTAAATGACAGTGTTCAACCTGCCAGATTAATCAGGAGTCTTTCCTCATTTTTCTAATTATAGATTATCTGATCCGGCCTGCGGACCAATGCGTGGGTTTTCCCCTAGAGGAAGGAAAACGGGGCGGGGGCAGGGTGAAGAGAGAGAGACGGAGGCAAGTTGAAGTTTCCCAATCAAACCTCGTTTTATTGAACAATGTCCTGGCTTATAAAGAAGCGGGGGCAGGAAGTTACGGATGGGTCACTGTCATTTCCTGGGTGGGGCGAAAGGATCCTGGGAAATGTAGGCCGACGCACTGGACGCCCACAGGAGGGAGAGATGGAGCGGCAGCCATGAAGCTATCATGCTGCTCCCTACAATTATCTTCTCAAATAGGCAGTTTGGCCTGTGAAGATATGTTCCGTGTGAGCAGTTCCACAGAACAGATCTGAATGGAGACATGTACTGTCTATTGGTTAGATGCTTGTGCTTTCATGTTTTTAGAAAAGACAACATTGGAGACAAAGTAAAGTACTATTTTAGAGGGATTTTAAGAGTAGCTAAACTCTGCTTACTCTCACTTTCCCTGTGCATTGCAGAGGGACATGTCGATGGAGGTACTGGACTTCGGAGAGTACATCTGTATCAGTGGCCTTAGATTGCCTACTATATAGGTAATTCTCATCATGTGGTCTGTGTTCCTTTATAGGAGCAGTAAAGTTCTCTCTCTAAGGAGCAAAGGTGTTCTCAACAAAGAGGCCTGCAGAGGGGAGCTGTCTTGTATGTGGAGCTTCCTTTCCACAGTGGAAAGCTCTGGGCATGGTTGAACTAGATGAGCCTTTCGAATTCCAACTGTCAAAATTTGAAATTTTATTATATTTTTTAAGGGCTTATTTTTCTAGATGTGAGGTTTGGACAGTCACTGTTATTATTTGTATTGGAGATCTTACATGGAGGTTATTCCAGCCTATATTCTTAGGCCATCAGAAGACTTGATTTGTGTGGCCATATGTTTGGCTGCCTCTATCTTTTCTCACGTTTATATCCTCCCCTTCCCCTGATGGCTACTTCTCATCTGTATTGGCTTCTTCAGTTTCTGTAACAAATCAAGTTCTTTTCCTCCTTAAGGCATGTACAGTTATACTTAACTTACCTCTCTTATTTTCTGTCTGACTCCTCCTTTAAGATGTTCCCACCTTCTGGCTTTTCCATTTAAATTGAGTTACCATCTTTAAGGCCCCCCCCCAACGTTTTGAAGTAAAATTGATATATAATGTCTTAAACTTTTTATAAGCACCATGTAGACTGCATACCTCTTTAATATTTGACTTCCTCTTTATAATTTCCATCAGGGCAGAGAGGCTATCTTCGATGTTCACTGTGTCTAACTCATGGCACTGGTAAGCCCTTAGTCAATATTGATTGAATGAATGAAGAGTACCAAGTCACAAAATTGATCGTAGTGGCACTTTTACAAGCAGCATACTTTAGAGAAGCCTGATTATTTGAAGCACTGAAATTAGTTCTTGGTATCTGTATGTCTTGCAACTAAATGTAAATTATGTAACTGTTAGAATTAAACAGATTTAGACCTTGGGCAGGATCATTGTAAATAAAGTTTCAATCTTTATTATTCTAGTTTCTTTCTATTACTCTAATTTCTTTTGTTTTATGTTGCTGGACAAAATACCTGAGAACATCAATTTAAAGAAGGAAAGGTTTATTTTTGCTCATGGTTTCAGGGTTTTTTTGCTCATGGTCACTTGACTGCATTATTTTGGGGCTTACAGAGAGACAAGAAGGACATCATAGTGGGAATTGTGTTGTAGAACAGAACTGCGCACTTTATGGTGGGTGGGAAGCAAAGAGAGGGCAAGAGGGCCTAGGGTCCCCGTATCCACTCAGTGGCATGCCTTCAGTCACCTAACTTCCTTCCAGTAGGCTTCACCTCTGAATAGTGCTACAGGCTAGCACTGAATCCTTTTTGCACATGACCTTTGGAGGACATTTAATATCTAAACTGTAATACTTCTCCGGGTCTCTTAATTTGACGCCAGTCTAAATTAGCCAAAGAAAAAGTACAGAAGTACAAATGGTGAAGGTAAAGAAGGGGAGGGCCAAACCAAAGGAAGGTATATAGGCAAAGGAGACAATTTAGTCCGTTCCATTAGATATAGACAGTAGAGATAATTAAGTCACTTCCTCTAAGAAAATTATGAATTTGTGAAGGAAAGAAGGTTAATACTTGTTGTCATCAAGTAACTTTAGTTGCTGTTTCTGGAAGCTTCTTTGTTCCTATTCATATCTTTCACCAGAAGTCCCTGGTTTTCATGTATTTAGTTCTCAAGAAAACTTTAGTACTTAACAGTTACTTAAATATGGTAGTGTGCAATAAAGTCATTGATCTATTAATCATACACAAGACAGCAGGTTTCATTTTCTGATTAGGTTTCAGGGATAACACTTGAGTGGGTAACTCTCAGATCCTAGAGGGTTATATTCTAATAGTTGAAGAGCTTCTTTTTAACAGTTGTCAAATGAATCAGCCAATGACAGCAGGCATCAGTTCTAGGACATTGGTATTTTAGGAATTCAGTTCAGTCCCTAAACTTTTTTCTCTTCGGAAAAAAAAATGAGACAGCATACATGCCTAGATTTTCCCCAAGAAGTAATATAGTGGACTGGTTATCATTTATAGTTATTATATTTTGAAGGCAAGTATAGAGGTCTTGGCCAGGAATGAATAGTTAGACTGTGGGACAAAAGTGCATAGGCTTTATGAGGAATGAATGGTTAAAATATAGAGCAAAAGCACACAAATAAGCTGTGGGGCAAAAAGTACATAGGCACTATTAGAAATAAATAAGCTGTAGGGCAAAGTGTACACAGACTCTGTAAGCACGAATGGTTAAACAACAAGTTTGAATTAGTGAAGCATGTTGTATCTAACCATTGTCCTTTCCTCTCCCTGCGAAAAACTGCTTGGCCTTGAGACAGCTCCTGGCACTGCTTTTCTCCAGCATTTTTCTCTTACACTGGTATTCTAAGTATAAAAGAGAGTTCTTGGCTTGGTGACTTTGTCTTCTCCAGAGTCTCTTTAATAATGGCACTCTTCAGTTTAGAGTAACCCCTCTGGGCCCCTTGGTCACTGAACGTAGTCTCTGAGTAATCTTTTCATCCTCTATGCTGCCCGAGGTTGCTCACTGAGACAGGTAGATTAGATCTGTGTTCAAATCCCAAATCTTGTTAGCTGTGTACTCTTGGGTAAGAGACTTCTCTGAGCCCTAATTTCTTTCTCAGTCAAGGAGCATGATTAATCCATCTAGGGGAATTGTGAGAATTGAATGCAATAATTCTTCCAAAGTGCGTGCAAGGTACTTTACCTGGAGATGTGGCTTTCCACACCATAGCAGTTATGATTTTTGAGGAGTGTGTAGTCAGAAGTATACTGGGATTGGTAATAAAAATGATTATTAGTAAGTACATTTCTCCACAGTATTCCATGAAAAATAATACGTAAGTTGTATATATTTTTAGGGTTTCTTGTGTGAAATAATATGTTGTTTACTCTCAAAAGGGAAAATGTGAGAATTAATGCTTTAATTATGGTAATTGATTCACAGTAGAAAAGATTAAAGCCACTGTATTTGGTTTTCTAATGTATTGAAACTTTTTTCTTTTTTATTATTTCTTTTTTAAAATTAATTTTCTATTTTATTTATTTTTTAATTTTTTCTTTTTTTATTTAAAGAAAATGAAACAGAAAGAGGGTAGAAATACTACAAAATTTCAAGAAAAACAAAAACCAGTAAGAAATCACTAGTTGACAATTACATATTTTCCTCCTAGAAGAAGTTGTTCAAGTTACAAAAGTAAAGCATACAAAGTATAGATATTTAAACAGTGAGGCTGCAATCAGCTCTGTTCATCTATCTAACAAAAACTTAGTAATATGGTCATCAATCCTACACAGTCAAACATACATGCAGTTATATCCTTTAGAATACTTTCCTCTCTCTTTTTTTATAATAGCTATAATCAATTCTCGTAAACTGTTTAGAAGTTCCACACATCTATAAGTCTCTACATGCATACCTAGCCTTTCTGTATTAGAGGAAAAAACAAACCAAAACATGTCAACCATACCAATTTCTAGAGAAACACGAAATGAAAAGGACATATAAACCACAATATTAGGTGATCTATGATAGTCACCGTGATGATGTCTCCTGTTATTTTCAATAAAATTGTCTATATCGTCAGGCATAGTATAATTAAACTTAGCAGTATATAGCGCTATTAATAAAAACCAAACATTGGAGACATTATAGGATTTCAAAGGCAGTTAATAAACCAGAATGTGTATCCTATTGAATCCTGCCATCCCCAGAGTAGTTGCCTGTACTCCCAGACTTGACACCCTCAAGCATACCAGATTCAAATAAAATCAGTCAAGACAAAACAGTAATATAGCCAATCTTCTCTGCCTCATCTCTGCTATGCTATTTTTCTGCCATTGTTGTTTACTTTTCTCCTTCATTCCACTGTCTACCCCTTTCATTGATGCCTTTCTGCCATTGTTCCTGGAATCCTGGTGATTTTCTTCTCTCTTTGTAGAATGTCCTTCAGTATTCTTTGCAGGGTTGGATTGGTGGTCATGAACTCCCCCAGTTTCTCTTTGTGGTGGAAATATCTTGTCTTTCCATTCATTTTGAGAGACAGTTTTGCAGGGTACATTAATCTGGGTTGGAGGTTATTTTCTTTCAGGGCCTGCAATATTTCACTGCAAGCTTTTCTTGATTTGATAGTTTGCATCGAGAAGTCTGCTATGATTCTGATGAGTTTTCCTTTATAGGTAATCTGTTTCTTTTCTCTGACCACTTTTAATATTCTGTTCTTGTGATGGATTTCTGGGATCCTGACTATTACATGTCTGGGTGTAGATCTGTTTTGGTTGTAGCTGGCTGGAGTTCTGTATGCCTCATATATCTGAACATCACTTCCTATGCTTGGGAAGTTTTCCTTAATTATTTCTGTGAATAGACTTTTTATTTCATTTGTGTTTGTCCCTGCTTCTTCATTCACATTTTTTAATTCTTAAGTTATAAATCCTCTTGTCGTCTTCTAGCCTTTGTATCATTACTTCCTGGTTCCTTGCTATTTTTAAGAGATCCTTCCCTTTTGTGATCATACATTGCAAATCTATCTTCAAGTTTTGAAAGTCTGTCTTTAGTTTCTGTTAAGAAGTTTTGCCAGCTTTCAATGAAGTTTTTAATTTCCTGATATTCTCTTTGGATCTGTTTCATGTATTCTAGATTTTGTTTATATTCTTCATCAAAGGCTTCTCTCCTTTCTCTGGGTTCCTCCATTTTTCCATTTGTTTCTTCTTGAAGAGTACCAAGCATTTCTTTTATTAATCTTCTTATATCTTGCTTCATCTGAATTAGAATTCAGATTTAAACTCGTCGATGAGGTCATGGAAGTGTTTTTTTATTTCTGATGAGGCTGTGTCTGATATTGCATGTTTGCTGTCCTCAATCTCCTCTGTATTTACCTCTCCTGGGCTTATTTTCCCTGGGTCGGCAGTTGGAGGCTTTTTGTTGTTTCTCTGTCTTGTCATATTTCTGATTTCTTTCAGACAGGTGAATGCTGGAGATCTCTGGACCTTTAAGTATTGCTTACAGTCACTCTGCAGCTTACTGGCTAGGGCATTGCTGCCCTCTCCTGTTTGTTGTTTATCTGTGAGGTGCACGCAGGGGCTCTGTGTGCCGGCCCCTCCCCTCTAAGACATTCAACCAGTGAGTGTCTTCAGCATATTAGTCTGTGTCCTGTGGATGTCACAGCAAGTTTGGGGCAGCCTCGTCCCTGGCTATTGGGTTCTGACCAGGGGCATGGCCCAGCCCAAGCAGATCCTACAAATCCACTTTGGGCTAGGACTCACCTACTTAAGCTGCCTTAGCTGTTGATTCAAGCCTGTCCTGCCCAAATCCAATATGTCTTCTAGCCAGCCATCTCACTCTGGGGAATCCAGTTCTCAGCACTCACCAAAGTCCTTGCAGCTTGGCTTGCCATCTCCACTCCCTGTTGCAGTGCCTTCTCCCACCAAGGGTCTCAAGCTCACCAACCCCCGTTCTTGGTGGGGATGTGACCTCAGCTCAATTGTGAGTTGCCTGATTCTAAGACACACCCAGCACGGCTACTGGAGTGTGCCCAGCTCTAGCTCTCCATCCATGCTTCTTCTTTTTTTATTTTATTTTGGGTTTTTTTCCTCAGTTTCTTCCTGGGTCGCAAGAATTCCTCTCCTTTCATCTGGTCTTCTCCATGGTGTCAGATTCTAGCATCTGAGTTGTTTTTCTCAGAGAGGCTCTCTATCATGCTAACTATCAATCGGCTATCTTGGATCTCCCTCCAAAACTTTTTTTCTAATGTATTGAAACTTTTTATACCTGATTGATTAGAGACAAATACATTTTCTATGGATTGATATTAAGGCTAATATGTGTCCTGTAAGATTCATAACAAGTATGTGCACATATATTTACAACAGTGAAACAGTAAATAGGAGGGAGAGGGAGGGACAGTGGATGAGAGGGAGAGAGGGGAAGAAAATCAATAAGTTGTCCAGGTGTGTGGAGGCTCACACCTGTAATCTCAGCACTCGGGAGGCTGAGGCAGAAGGATTGCCATGGGTTTGAGGCTGGCCTGAACTACACTCTTAAGACTGTGTACCAAAAAACAAACAACCAATCAAAACGGTGAGGGAGGCAGTTGCTTCTTGTATTTTGCTTTTAAAATCAGAAATAGTATTATGACTTTTTGTTGTTCTTGATTTTAGGAGAGGTGGTATTATAGATACTAATTTGACTGTAGAAAAAAACAGGAGAAAAAAGAAAAAGATACAACACTTTCCCTGCCATAGAAAACAGCCCAACAAAGACACAGCTAAACAATTAGAGGAACAAAGCAAAATGATAGAATCCCTGAATGAACAGTTTAAGAGATAAACAGAATGCATTAAGCCGATTCAAAGAGATATACAGGAAATTAACTCTAATGAAAGTTTCAAAAACTGCCTCAATGAAAGTGAAGATAGAATCTCAGACCTCAAAGATGAGATTGCAGCTAGTGAACAGGAAAGGAAAAATCTTCTAACAATAACAAGAAATCAAGAAATAACAATTGAACAGCTGCAAGATGATGCAAAGAAAAACAATATAAGATTAATAGGGATAAAAGAAAAGGGGAAAACACAAATGATATCAAGAGGCTATATACAGAAGTAATAGCTGAACACTTCCCAAACATGAATATGGAAACTGACATATGGATTAGTGAGGCATATAGAACTCCAAATAGCCATAACCAAAACAAAACTACACCCAGACATATAATTGTCACCATCCCAGAAATCCAACATAAGAACAGAATATTAAAAGCTGTTAGAAGAGACAGGTCACCTATAAAGTAAAGCCTATCAGAATCATGGCAGACTTCTCAGCACAAACAATGAAGTCAAGAAGAGCATGGAGTGAAGTTTTTCAGATCCTTACAGAAAATGACTTCCAACCCAGACTGATGTACCCTGAAAAACTGTCCTTCAAAATGGATGGAGAAATAAGATACTTCCATGACAAAGAACAGCTGAAGAACTTCATGATCACCAAATCAAACCTACAAAGAATACTGAAAGACATTCTAGATACACATAGGAAAAGACCACTAAGCAAGACAGACAGTTAAACAGAATGGAAAGAGCTAAGATACAGCATCAGAAAGATAACATGTCAACAGTAAACCAATATATGACAGTTATAACCATTAATGTAAATGGCCTCAATTCACCAGTTAAAAGAAACAGACTGGCAGACTGCATCAAGAAACAGCATCCAACCATATGCTGTCTACAAGAAACCTATCTAAACCAAAAGAAAACTCATAGACTGAAAGTCAAAGGATGGAAAACAATACTCCATGCAACAGGAACTCAAAAAAAAGTGGGGGTAGCTATTCTGTTTGCAGACAGTGTGAACTTCAAACCAACAAAGGTCCAAAGAAATGAAGAAGGTCACTACATACTAGTTAGGGGAAAACTTCAAGAGGAAGAGATAACAATCTTAAATATATATGCACCAAATTCCAGAGCACCCAACTACACAAAGCAAGTATTAACAGAAATGAAAAATCAAATAGGCAATAACACAGTTATAACAGGGGACTTTAACACATCATTGACACACAAGGATAGATCAACTAGACAGAGAATCAGCAAAGAACAGAACTGAATCACACCTGTGAACAAGTGGATTTGATAGACATATACAGAGTATTCCATCCAACAGCATCAGGATATACATTCTTCTCACCAGTACATGGGACATTCTCTAAAATAGACCATATACTAAGCAACAGAACATATTGAAGTAAATGCAAAAGAATTGAAATTATCCCATGAAACTTACTGGATCATAGCGCCATGAAACTGGAAATTAATGATAAAAGTAACTGCAAAATCACACAAACACATGGAAAGTAAATAATACACTCTTGACCAATCAGTGGGTCAGAGGAAATTAAAGAAGAAAGTAAACAATATCTACAAGCAAACGAAAATAGAAATACAACTTACTGGAACCTGTGGGATGCAATGAAAGCGATCCTCAGAGGAAAATTTATTGCACTAAGCTCCCACATTAGGAAAACAGAACGAACACAAATAAGCAACCTGATATTACACCTCAAACATCTAGAAAAAGAAGAGCAAGCCAAGCCCAAAGCCAAAAGAAGGGAGGAAATT
Source organism: Hydrochoerus hydrochaeris (assembly GCA_004027455.1). Lineage (NCBI taxonomy): Eukaryota > Metazoa > Chordata > Mammalia > Rodentia > Hydrochaeridae > Hydrochoerus > Hydrochoerus hydrochaeris. The sequence continues at coordinate 431,175 of PVLA01000232.1, forward strand.
ATACAGATCAGAGCAGAAATTAATGCAATAGAGACTAAGAAAACAATTCAAACAATCAATGAATCAAATAGTTGGTTCTTTGAAAGAATAAATAAAATTGACAAACCCCTAGCCAACCTAATTTAAAAAAGCAAAGAAAAGACTGAAATTCATGCAATACAAAATGAAAAAGGAGAAATCACTACCGACCCTGTGGAAATACAGAAGATCATCAACACCTATTTCAAAAACCTCTACTCGCATAGGTTCGATAACACAGAAGAAATGGACAGATTCCTAGACACGTATGAACCACCAAAATTGGATCAAGAAGATGTAAAACTGCTGAATAACCCAATTTCTATCAATGCAATTGAAAATGTAATCAAGTCTCTACCAACAAAGAAGATCCCAGGCCAAGATGGATTCACTGCGGAATTCTAAAAGAAATACAAAGAAGACTTAATACCAACACTCCTCAAACTCTTCACTGAAATTGAAAGGGAAGCAATTCTCCCTAAGTCATTCCTGGAAGCAAGTATCACTCTAGTACCAAAACCTGAGAAAGACCCAACTAAAAAAGATAACTACAGGCCACTCTCCCTAATGAACATAGATGCAAAAATTCTCAATAAAATCTTGGCAAGCAGGATGCAGCAAATCATCAAGAAGATTATACACCATGACCAAGTGGGATTCATCCCAGGCATGCAGGGATGGTTCAACATATGTAAATCAATAAATGGAATCCACCATATCAATAGAACCAAAAGTAAGAATCACATCATTTCTGTAGATGCAGAAAAAGCTTTTGGTAAGATCCAACACCCATTCATGATAAGAACCTTACAGAGAATTGGAATAGATGGTCTCTACCTCAATATGATAAAGGCCATCTACGACAAACCGACAGCCAGCGTCATATTAAATGGCCAGAAACTGAAAGCCTTTACCTTAAAATCAGGCACAAACTAAGGATGTCCATTATCACCGCTCCTATTCAATAACTAGCCAGAGCAATTAGACAAGAGAGGGAAATAAAAGGAGTAAAGATAGGAAAAGAAGAAGTTAAACTATCATTATTTGCAGATGACATGATACTCTACATAGAAGACCCCCATACCTCCATTGAAAGTCTCCTAGATATAATAAATAAATTCAGCAAAGCAGCTGGATATAGTCAATACTCAAAAATCCATAGCATTCTTGTACACTAACAACAAAGTCACCGAGAGAAATAAGAGAAGCCACACCCTTCACACTAGCATCCAAAAAAAATGAAATACTTAGGAATTAACCTAACAAAAGAAGTAAAAGAGTTATACAGGAAAAATTGTAATACCCTGAAAAAAGAAATTGAAGAGGATTTCAGAAAATTGAAAGACATTCCTTGCTCATGGTTAGGAAGAACAGATATTGTAAAAATGGCCATTCTTTCAAAATTCCTATACAGATTCAATGCAATCCCAATGAAAATACCACTAACATACCTCATAGATCTAAAGAAATCACTCCTAAAATTTATCTGGAACCAGAAGAGACCTAGAATAGCAAAGGCAATTCTAAGCAGCAAAGTCAAGGCAGGCGGCATCACAATCCCTGACTCGAAGTTATACTGCAAAGCTACTGTAATAAAATCAACATGGTACTGGAATAAAAACAGATCTGAAGATCAATGGAATAGACTAAAAGATACAACCACAACTACGAACACAGTCAACCACATTATCTTTGATAAAGGGGTCAAACATGTTCACTGGAAGAACGATAGTCTCTTTAATAAATGGTTCTGGAAAAACTGGCTATCCATATGCCAAAAATTAAAACTAGATCCATGCCTGTCACCATGTACTAAACTAAAATCTAAATGGATCAAAGATCTAAATATTAAAACAGAAACACTAAATCTGTTGGAAGACAAAGTAAGTAAAAATCTTGAAGACATAGGGATAGGTAGAGAATTCATGAACAAGAACCAAACTGCAAGGGAAATACTTCCCAGAATCAGTAACTGGGATCATATCTTATTAAAGAGTTTCTGCATGTCCAAAGAAATCTCCAGCAGAGTGCAAAGGAAACCTACAAACTGGGAAAAAAATCTTAGTGAACTGTCCCTCAGACAAAAGACTTCTGTCTAGAACTTATAAAGAATTATAAAAAATCAGACCCCCAAAATTCAAAGACCCAATCCAAAAATGGGCATCCGAGATGAACGCACAGTTTTCAGATGAAATACAAATGGCAAATAAATACATGAAAAAATGTTCATCATCATTGGTCAATAGAGAAATGAAAATTAAAACCACACTTAGATACCATCTCACTCCAGGAAGAATGGCCAGCATCAAGAAAACTACCAACAACAAATGCTGGAGAGGCTGTGGGGAAAAAGGAACTCTTCTCTACTGTTGGTGGGAGTGTAGACTGGTGCAACCACTGTGGAGGTCAATCTGGAGGTTCCTCAAAAAGCTGGGATTGGAAGTCCAATTTGACCCAGCTATTCCACTCCTAGGCATATTCCCAGAAGATCTGAAAACATCTTACCACAGTGATATATGTGCACCCATGTTTATAGCAGCACAATTTGTAATAGCCAGATCTTGGAAACAACCTAAGTATCCATCAACTGAGAAATGGATAAAAAAATTGTGGTACTTTTATACAACGGAGTACTACTCAGCTATAAAGAATGATCACATTGAGATACTTATAAATAAATGGATGCAACTTGAGACCATACTCATAAGGGAAATAAATCAAACTCACATGTATAAATACCGTATAGTCTCCCTAGCGTAAGAAATGGTAAAAGTACATAAGATTCTATGGTTCCCCATTATATTGCTTTGAAGTTTTATAATGTTTTCATTCATTGGTTGGAATGGTTTATTGTTTTTTTTATCTTATGTGTGATGGTATGAACAGCTGCTTTGAAGAAAACAAGACATTATGGCAGTCATTAATGATTTACTATCATCTTGTTTTGAAGTCCTAACATGCTTTTGTTCTTCTATTACCATTGGTTCTATCATGTTGTGTCTTACTGGATTTTACTATGTATAATAATATAAACAAATTTTTTATGGAAAATGAGATATTATAGTAGCCATTGTTCATCTTCTGTTATTTGGTTCAGAATGCCTTGAAATACTTTCATTCTCTTGAATGGTTTTATTCTATTTTGTTATTTTTGATATTATTGTATGTGAAGCTATGCTCAACTATTTCAAAGAAAGAGACATTATGGTAGCTACTGTTGATATCCAATTGTCTTATTGTGAAGTGTTGTGTTGCTTACATTGTTCTGTTCTGATCTGCTTAGATCTGTCCTCTTTTGTTTTATTCTCTTTAAAATAAAAAAACATATAAAACAACCTTTTTTATGATAATTTAAAAACTGAGGTCATTATCTTTCAGTACCCTACTTACTTTAGTACTAATTATTTTGCTACTGTAACATATTGCCCTGTACTATGTGGTTTATAACAACATATATTTATTATGATTATGGAAGTCAAAAGTTCAGAATGGATCTCCTCAGGATAAAATTAAGGTGTCAGCCAGACTGCATTCCTTTCTGGAGGCTCTGAGGGAAAATACATTACCTTGAGTTTCCCAGATTCTAGTGGCTGCCTTTATTCCTTGGCTGTTGGTCCCTTTTGTCTCAGAGCCAGCAGTGACAAGTCATTCTCACAGTGCCATTTGTTTTATTCTAACTCCTTTACTTCCTCTTCCCTGCTTAAGGTTCTTGGCTCACTGGTCCACCTAGGATAATCTTTCCTAGGTCAGATGATTAGTCACGTTGATTTCTTCCTTAACACTGACAGAGTCACTTACATAGTTTTTCTGCCTCTGTTCTGAGTTATGGGAGGATGCTCCTTTAATATACTTGCCTAAGAATAAGTTGAACCCCCAAACTTTTAAAGGAGCAGAAGTCATTAAACTCAGGCTAGAGAGCTCATTCATACAGCTTTTAAAACATAAAATCTCTAATTTCCTTCTATGTACTCTAGTACTCATACTTTGGTTTATGAGAGAATTCCTTCCTTTGAATTGTTTACCAGTCATAGAATTTGTTTTTTTCTGTGCTATTTTAAATTTCTGACTTGAAGTTTTCTAAGTTTTCAGTTACTAAATTTAGGAGATCAGGGATGTGGTCTATTGTGATTGAGGTTACCTGTTAAAAATTATTCATGATATTTGTTAAAACACAGTAAGGAAGACTTCATTTAGCACTACCATAGTAGGTGTAGGGATAATTGCAATGGCAACTTGAATTGGGCAGCTGATAAAAGATTGGCCTTAATTCCAAATACAACAAGAAGTGTGAATCTGTAGATGAGGAGCATTGTGGGAATAGCAAATTATTAAGAGGAAATATGAAGGCTTAGGGGGATTTTGGCTCACCTGTCTTAATAGAGTTTTTGTAGAAGATGGGCCAGATAATCAGACATCTCCTGGAGAATGGTGGCAGTTGAGGAATAAGATCAGATATGAAGAGTGATCAGATATCAAGGGATGGAGGAGTTCTTGCTTCACTGACCTAATCTCTTTGCTAAAAATGGATTTTACAAGAATGTGTACACAAGGGCATAGCAAAAGGTTCAGAAACCTGACTAAATGTTGGCTAAGCAAGGAATCTTGTCATGTTTTGAAAACAGTTCTTTGTTTGGTAATGTGTTGGGTGGGGAGATGGTGAGATACAGGGTGAAGGATCTAGAAAGGAGGAAAGAAATCTATTTATGAAAGAAATGCAGAGTGATTCACAGTAGGGAAGACTAAAGCCACAGAAAACACAATGTCTAGATATTTGTTCCAGTCAGCCATAGACATGGAGTGGAGGGTGAACCAAGACAAGTGATTAAGACAATGAGCATCATTCAAAATTTTTTTCCCTAACCCACTGAACTTGATGTACCTAGATGGAGAGGGAAGCTCTCGGTGTTACATATACCATAATCATCCATCTGAGCTGCAAAAAACTGGCAAAACTAAATCCAGTTGCTTGGAAAAGTCAGATTTCATTGGGATGGGCTGGAGGTTTGAGATTGCATTTTGGTCTTTTGTTTTGTCATTTTCCTATATTTCTGTGTTTTGAGTGATGTTCCCAAACTTTCCCTGGGCGTGTTGGAAATCACCTCCTGTGCCCTCGGCTCCTCCAGGGACTGAAGCAGCCAAACTCTCCCCGTGCCAGTGCGGGAAGATGGAACTCCCCTTGTGGTGTGGGCCTGGGCTCCTCTCTCCCTGCAGGCCTAACTCCCCACCCTCAGTGGTGCTGGCTTGGTCTCCTCCCCTCTCTCAGTGGTGAGGGGCCCGGTCCCCTGGTTGAATAAACGTCCCTGGGCATGGTTCACTCAAGCCCGCAAAACCTCTGCAGGCTAGTCCAGTGTTATAGGGGACTGGGTGGGTACCCAAGAGCCAGAGTAATGTCCCAAATTCTTCCTGGCCAGTGCCGGAAAGCTGGAACTCCCCTCTCTCTGCGGTGCTGGCCTGGTCCCCTGGTTGAATAAAGGTCCGAAATAGTTATTTGAAAAAGCACAGTTCTTTCAAACCTTAAAGACTGGTAATAAACTTAAATTTCCTGCAACTGTAAACCTACTGCCTGGGACAGCTATTTTTACTGTTTCAGAATAAATGTGTATTACCTGATATATTCCTCACAGTTTAAATGTTTTACCCTTAATTGTAAAGTTAATATAAATGAAAACATAACAGGCACACACACACACACACACACACAAGCCCTCTAGGATAAGATGTTTATGCACATTTCGGTTGGGAGTATAGCTCAGCGGCACAGCACCTGCCTGGTAAGCATGAGGTCCTGAGTTCAATTCCTGGTACCAAAAAAAAAAAATCCTGTTTGATTTGAATATGCTTAAGTCTTTCATAAACCATCCCATTTAGCTGTTTAAGCACAGTTTCATATTTTAATGAAAAATAATATAGAAGTAGCACTGAACGTGTGAATACCAACATCTTGAATAACAACCACAAGTTTGCATTTTGTTATACATACAACAGAAATTTTAATAAGTAAGATGGGATAATAATACGTACGTACTTACTGCTTTATTGCAAGGTATTATTCCAGGATTTTATAATTAATTCAATCCTGACAACCTCTGTTAAAGTCCCATTGAGATGGGATGAGGATCTGAGAATTTTGGTGACTCAGCTGGTGAGTGATAGACTGGAGTCAAACCCAGAAGTCTTGACTTTAGGATTTGTGGTTTTGCTTCCAAATAGTGAAAAAACCTGAAGCCCATATTTTTCTGTCTGCTACCAAGGAAACTTGTGATCTTCATGGTGAATATGCCTCAGTATCTTTGGGCTTCTGTACTTAGAACTATAATAAGAAACTTGGATTCATTAAATGTACTCTAAGGTCTTTTTTAACTCTAAAAATCTAAACTATATATAATTTAAAATGAACTCTATATTAGTTACCAGTGAAGACTGATAAATTTTGGGGTGGTTATGCAATCAGATTTTATGCTGATACAAAAAAGAATCAAGTAGAACTGTCATGATTCAAAAGAATTATAAGTCAGAAAAACGAGCTGGGGTTGTATAAATGTATGCATACTATGATCTCATTTCTGTATTAAGAGAGAAAAGCATTGGCTCATGCCCATAATCCACTGAGGTACGAGAATGATGAATTCTAGGCCAACTTCAGCAACTTTCCAGACTTGTCTGAAAGTACAAATTAATAAGGTCCAGGGATATATCTTAGTGGTACAATCATTGCATAATTGTGTAAGGTCCTGAGTTCAGTTTCGATTACTGAGGGGCCAGAGAAGAGGGACTGGGAGCAGAAGAGTTGTATGTACATTAGCACATGCATAAAACAGTTGAAAATCAAGCACTAATCATGTCAACAAGATTGTAATAGGAGGGGTCTTTTTCTTTGTTAAATTTTTGATGGATTGAATTAATAGTACAAATATTGTGTAGATAGTGGAAGAAAGTAGAGTGAAAAAATTAAAGTGAGTGTATATCTGTATTTGCTTTTAACCTGGATTAAAGATAATAGAAAGTCTCCAAAAATACCATAGACTTTCAGATTAATAGAAATAGCAAATTATTTCTTTAGTCTGTTCAGTGATGATGGCCTACAGTTGCTTTTTGTAGCTGTTTAAACCATCATCATGCCTTAAATGCTTTTAAAATTCTTATGTTAGCCTTTCACGATTCCTCATATATAGACAATGAATAAAAATTGGATTCACTGAAGTATCATATTCTTTTCCTTGATTGACTGAATATAGGATTTTAATTTTATGTTGTGACAATGACCCTATCATGAGCAAGCATTCTGCTTTGTGTATATTAACCACAAATGGTTTGAGTTTAGAGAGAATCATCCTAGTTGTATGTGTGAGTGTCTTAGTCACTTTCCTCTTTGTTGGGATAAATACCCAACACCGATAACGTAAAGGAAGAGAGTTTTATTTTGGCTCACAGTTACAGTTCATGATTGGCCGGCTGCAAAACAGAGCAGCATGGTGGAAGGAAGGGTCTGGGTGGAAGAAAGCTACTCACGCCATGTGAGCCAGGAAAGCAGGAAAAAAAAAAAAAAAGCTGGAAAGGGAAATAGAGCCTTTTAGATAATTCCCCCTGCCCCACCCCGTGATCCCTGTTTTGAGCAGACCCCACCTCCTAACAGCAAGTCAGCTATATAGCTCCTCTAATTTAATCACCTAAGGGCACATAAAGCCTTTAAAGGACATTCTTTATGTAAACCATAACACTGAGGCTTATTATAAGGGAAGTACAACTTTAAAAACTCACAGTACTCAACCACATTCCCCCTTACATAAGTTAAATTCAGTGGGCAACAGATTCAGGCAAATAGTGATCTTTATACTTCAGGAATAGAAGGTAAGCATGTCTCATTTCATTTTTTAAATTTTTCTTAAAATGCTTTAAAATGATCTCTTCTGCCTCTTACTCCTATAAGATATTTTTCAAAGTCTAATGCAAGGAATATCTTTTTCATATCTTTGTGAAATACTCCAGTGAATTACTCCAGTTAAATAGATGGTCTGCCTCAAAAAATGAGGCTGGAGTGTTCAGATTTTCCATTAATTGAGTGTAATCTGGATTCTGGGCCATTTTTAACTGATCTATTTAGTTTTTTTGAGATTGGTCATTGTTAATTGATTCACTTGTTTCACAAACATAGGCTTGATGGCACAAGGTTCAATAAAGAATGATTTAAAATATAAATGAGATGAGGGAGACAGTACATGCTTTGTTTGGCTCTAATGTAATACAGTAAATAGTACATTAGCAACTTGAGCTAAATATTTTGGGAGTAGAATATAGTGTGAGGCTAAAATGGGGAGAAATATAGGGACCTGAGATCTTGAGAGATGAGAGTGATAGTGCCTCTTGAACAAGAGAAATATAGGCTACTTTTCTATAAATAAATATCCTCAGTATTTCAAGAGATGATTCCATGTCATTTCTGTCTCCTAGTAGGAAAAAACTGGGACACTCTTTTTGTGGGACACCTTACTGTGCAGCCAGCTCTTTGGGATTCCAAGTAGTGTGACTATAACTTTTGGGAAGTTTATAAAGCTAAAGATAAAACTTTTCCTGTGGTGTGAGTTATATCAAA